>CM059187.1:159075982-159117443 GCA_030323885.1 Branchipolynoe longqiensis | reverse complement strand
TCATTGGAAACGGCTAGAGATTTAATTACGCCAGAAGCCTGGCTCGCGAGTGTAGACCTAAGAGATGCTTATTATACAGTTTCCATTTGCAAATAACACAGAAAATTTCTGAGATTTATCTGGGACGGTACCCTTTTTCAGTTCACATGCATGCCTAATGGCTTAGCTTGCGCACCTCGACTATTCGCAAAATTGTTAAAACCTATATTTGCAGTTATGGCTAGAAAAGGACATACAATGTTCCCATACATTGATGATTCATTTATTATGGCAGAGTCTTTTTACAAATGTCAAACAGCAGTTAATGATTTGTGCGATTTGTTAACAGAATTAGGTTTTTACATTCATGACAAGAAATCTGTCTTTGTCCCAAATAGGGAATTAAAATGCTTAGGGTTTATGGTTAACACCAAAACCATGACAGTATCCCCAACGAAACAGAAACTACAAAAGTTTCATGACACGGCCTCCCAGTAACTTGACATATCTAGGCCAAAGATTAGACAAGTCGCCGTTCTTATCGGTATAATGGTTTCGTATGCGCCTGCTATTCTGTATGGAGCGGCACATATTAAGTCTTTAGAAATAGACAAGAACAGAGCGTTAGCACGCACAAAAGGTAACTTCGAAAGGCCAATGTTTATTTCCCAAGACTGGTTTCAAGACATCTTTTGGTGGATTGAAAATATTAACAACTCTCCCAATCCCATTCGAATGGGTCAACCCAACACGGTAGTTACTACCGATGCTTCATTACAAGGTTGGGGAGCTCATCGAAATGAGGTAGCGACAGGAGGGAGATGGTTAGAAGACGAAAAATCAGACCACATTAATGTTCTTGAATTAAGATCAATTTACTTGGGCCTTTTAAGTCTAATTAAAATACCTAAAAATAGTGTTCAAATTCTATCAGATAACACTACAGCTATGGCCTATGTCAGGAATATGGGAGGTACAAAGTCAAAAGAATGCAATAACGTGGCACAAAGTATTTGGAACTGGGCGCAACAACATCAAATATGGTTAACCATAGCACATATCCCAGGGACACAAAACATCCTGGCTGACAAAAAGAGCAGAGTCTTTCACGATCACTTAGAATGGGGAAATTAAACAAAAAATTTCAAGAAAATTTGTCAACAATGGGGTTCACCTACGGTAGACTTATTTGCATCAAGAAATAATTTTAGAATAAACAAATATGTGTCATGGCACCCAGAACCATATGCTTGGCACATAGGTGCTTTCTCACTTATTTGGGATAATGAATTTTATTACATTTTCCCCCCCTTTAACATCATTACCAGAGTGGCATGAAAGATAAAGATGGATCGATCACACGCCATCCTGATCGTCCCCGAATGGGACACACAACCGTGGCTAGCAGGACTAGTCTCGACAGCCAGAGACTGCCTCAGATTCCCAAAATCCCGAGGAAATCTAACTCACCAAGGCCCTCTGGAACATCACGGCAACGTAGCAACAACCCCATTGCTTGCATTCCTTTTCTGAATAAATACCTAGAACAATTTGGATTAGACAAAATTACACAAGAACGGTTGGTGTCACATGCGTGGAGGAAAGGAACAGTAAAAATGTATTCCACATATTTAAAGAAATGGGGCGTACATTGTCTTATTAAAAAGGTTAAACCTATGAACCCGACTATTGCCCAAGTTTCAAGATTTTTCAGGATGTTGGAAGATGATGGGCTAGGTTACGGCGCAATTAATGCGGCCAGGTGTGCCCTCTCGATTATTCTCCCCAGAATCGAGGGACAGACAGTGGGTAAACATCACGTAATACACTGGGTATTAAGGGGATTTATGAACGAAACCCACCTAAGCCAAAATATGACCGATTTTGGGATGTGTCTCTGGTGTTCAAAATGTTTAAGGATTGGCCACAAAACAGATTTTTAGATATTAAACAACTAGGATTTAAGGTAGCACTCCTACTACTGTTAGTGACAGGTCATCAAGGCCAAACTATAGTGGCACTTTCACTCGATGGACTGGAAATAGACAGAAAGCAAGCGACTTTCGATTTGACAACATTGTTAAAATCTAATCGCATAGGCGACCCTTTATCATCAGTTAATGTTACACAATTTACGGACAATCTCAAATTGTGTGTAGTATCAGCGATTAGAACATATATATCCAAGACACAAGGAGTTAGAAACTCAAGACAATTATTAATAAGCTTTATTAAGCCACACAAGGGCATTTCACGGGACACACTCGCCCCATGGACAATTAATGTGTTAACAATGGCAGGAGTGAATACGGACAAATATGCGTCACACTCAACAAGAGGAGCCATGGTTTCAAAGGCACGTCTGCTAGGAATTTCGGTCAAGCGAATACTAGCGCACGCAGGTTGGAAGACCGAATGATCATTTGCTAGACATTACAACAAGCGATTGGAGAAGCCCAGTGGTGTCGCATGACGACTGCTACAGGACTAAAGATCAAAAGGTGAGAACATAATTCTAGTCACAAAATATCGTGATTATAACAATGTTCCATATCACAAACATAAGCATAAAATAACCATAACAATGAGAATAACAATCAAATATCAGGATAAAATGATATTACGTAAATGTCTCCCTAGCCTGCGGCTAGCCTGAGGCTATATACCAAGGTAAAATAGATTAGTTAGACGAATCTTACCTTGGTATAGATGATGGATAACTATTGTTTTCCCGAGGTATAAGCCTCGGCTAGACGTGGGTGAGGGCCCACCCTCCACACCCTACCACGTCTAGACTGTTGCTTGTACCAAGGAAACATTAGTATTTAGAATTTTTATTAGAGATCATTTTCCTGAATTAGTAGGTAAAGATTGCTGGACCCGGATGTGCTTACCTCTCCCTCACCCACGTCTAGCCGAGGCTTATACCTCGGGAAAACAATAGTTATCCATCATCTATACCAAGGTAAGATTCGTCTAACTAATCTATATATATATATATATATATATATATATATATGTAAATGTGTATTCTACAATGAATTAATGAGTCACAATAAAATTGTACATGTATTATATATATATATATGTAAATGTGTATTCTACAATGAATTAATGGGTCACGGTAAAATTGTACACAGAGATGAAAGACCTCCGCGGTTTCGCGGATTTCCGGGATTTATTATATTCACCAATTAATGTTAGACAAAGTTCCAAAATATGGGATGTATATGACAACAGTTGGGTGGTTCGAATCCCGTTCTTATATGACATTAGATGTAGTTAGAACATAAAACGTAAGCAAGAAAGTGTTAGATATGGCTGATAATGCAAGCACAACAAGGGTAGTTGAAACCTGACTTCCGGTATTTTTCCGCGATTCCCTGACAATGCTAAACCTATGGGAGAATATCCGCATTTCCGCTTTTTTTCCCAGACACCACTTTCATCCCTGTGTACATGTATTATATATATATGTAAATGTGTATTCTACAATGAATTAATGGGTCAGAGTAAAATTGTATATGTATTATGTAGAAATACGATACTGGTGACCAAAAGTGTGACATTCATGACATGGACACCAATTGTCAAAACCCACTGAAAATCTCACAATGATTGACATTTACTTCAAGAAAATAAACAGAAATAGACTTAGGCATATATATCCTTAACAAAAATAAAAAAATTTAAAGCTAAATACGATTTATTATGCTCGTCCAATTGACTGGCTGTAGTAACGTTGGTCACAAAATGGACACAAACAAAACTCTTTTTTTTAAATCGTTTTGTTTCAATAACAAGGCAGGCTATGCTCAAAATATCCATTGGATTGTTATTGCCATGGATATTGTCACTGAAATTGAAAGAAAACAATGTGATTTTATTTTTTTGCGCTGTTGTGTGTACCTTTAAACGTTTGTTACTGTGATGGACACGACGGGTGACAAATCTTACCACATTTTTAAGACACTGAAACTTCATAAAAAAATTAATTTTCCTTGCAAATATATTCTTAGATATGCCTCCTGCACCCACGATGACTTCTTCAACGGATTTAAATTACTAGAAATTGTCCACTCAATATTACCGGTCAGAAATGTCACATTTTGGGTTGATAATTTGATAGGATAATTTGAACATCACTATCCATAACATTTTAAGTTCATAAATAATCAATACCAAACTGTCAGAGCTATGTCTTCTATCCAGAAACTATATGTTAGATAAAAGATATTTGATATCAATATGCTGAAAGCTGTGCTAACATAACATGAAATGTAGGTGCCTGCAATCTGTCGAGTATCATACTTTAACATATATGTTATAGCTAAGTTTGTATGTAACTACTAACAGGTCGTTGTGATCTCCAAGTTGGTGTCCATCCAGTCCCACTCACTGCCACAGATAGAGGAAGTGGTATTTTATCTGAATGTAGTTTATTTGCTAGCACAATTTCATTGCAATCCACACTAGAAACAAATGTAAGACAAACAACCACCCAGGTTATCTGGCCTATAGTGAAGGATATATCTGGGAAAGAGGGGAGTGGGACGTAGCTCAGGCGGTAGTGTGTCCACCTGTGAAGGTGTGGGTTATCCAATCGAACCTGCTCAGTGAACCCATGGTATGTGCTGTCGTGTCTGTGGAAAAGTGCATATAAAGACCCCTTGCTGCTTATCGAAAAGAGTAGCCTATGTGGTGGCAGCTGGTTTCCTCCAAAGAAATATATCAAAATGCCCATATGTTTGACGTCCAATAGCCGATGATAAAAATCAAGGCGCTCTAGTTAAATAAAGCAAGCTTTGGGAAGGAAAACTGTCCTATTCCCACCCTATTCTGTGGGTCGCAGTTTCAGTCCTCTCAGACTCAAGCAGATGCTACTTCACAAAACACATAATCGCTTTATATATTTTCAAAGATAAATTAAAATTAAAATACCACCTCAAAGCATATTTTTATTGCCAATGCTTCTTAGTTCCTGGTTAGATCATTTCACGCACATGTGTGGGTACAGTTTTGTGTTTTTCACCCAGTGTAATTAGCCCGCAGTTGGCATGTCTGCATGTAACTGTGTGCTGCGTGTAACTGTGCTGCATGTTACTGTGTTGCATGTGACTGTGATGCATGTAACTGTGTTGCGTGTAAGTGTGCTGCGTGTAAATGCTGCATGTAACTGTGCTGTGTGTAACTGCTGCATGTAACTGTGCTGCATTAACTGTGCTGCGTTTAACTGCTGCATGTAACTGGTGTATGTAACTGCTGCATGTAATTGCTGCGTGTAACTGCTGCGTGTAATTGTGTGCTGTGTGTAACTGCTGCATGTAACTAGTGTATGTAACTGCTGCATGTAACTGTGCTGCATGTAATTGTGTGCTGCATGTAACTGTGCTGCATGTAACTGCTGTGTATAACTGCTGCATGTAACTGTGATGCGTGTAACTACTGTATGTAACTGTATTGCATGTAACTGCTGTATGTAACTGTGCTGCATGCAACTGTGGTGTATGTAACTGTGCTGCATGTAACTGTGCTCCATGTAACTGTGCTGCATGTAATTGCGATGCATGTAACTGTGATGCATGTAACTGTGATGCATGTAAGTTTATGCTGTGTGTAACTGTGATGCGTGTAACTGTGATGCGTGTAACTGTGATTCTTACTTCATCTTCCGAACACCGGAAGTTAAGTATCCGGGGAGAGGACAAGCTCGCGCAGTCCCGGATGTAGCCTCAGTACGCAACTCGGCAGCGGAGGAGCAGCAGCGAGTTAAAGGAGGAGCACAACAGGTAAGTTTCACAGGAGGAAACACTACGTTGAGTGATAATAATAATTATGGCTAGTGATGGCTAACTACCACGTAATAGCCAGCGTGCAAATGGTAAAAAATTGAATGTGTTAACAAGTTCTGTGGTGAACGAATACGAATCTAACGCGTGTCGTTTCAGATCGTACAGACTGCGAGTACAAGTGTCTCAGGACCTGACTCGGCCGAACACGAACGCCCGATCTAACAGTGGCTAGTAAGCGGTGTGGTCGCAATAATACACAAATACGGGCAATTCTTATGGCAAGAATGATGTCGGCAGACGACCCGAGCACGCTGATAGTGAATGTGGGTCAGAGTGAGAGTGACTCCGAGTCGGTGGACACCCGCACAAAGGCCAAACGAAAAAAGATGGCCGAGGCGAAGCCAAAAACCCATGCAAAAACGACCGAGACAGGTCAAGGCCATGCTCAAAATCTGCCTGAGGAGGAAGACAAATGAGTTCAAGAAAATGTATCTGGAACTCCTGAGCATGAAAAGGGAGTCTCAGCAAGCCAAAGAGGAGACAGACAGGATGAGAGAGGAGACTCGTGTGTGGCGGGAAGCGAGAGCAGTTGAGGAAGACGATGGGGCCTATGTAGGTCAAGATGGCGGGGCAGCATGGCAAGACGAGGAAGATGAAGACACGCGAGACGAGGATCTCTATGCGTGGGGAGATGAGGAGGACAACAGCGAAATAGAATCCATCGCCTCCCTAAATATGCCAGACCAACTGAAAGCCATAAAAACAAGATTTGCGGCAAGTGCCACGACGCCAGCTAGGCCGAACAAAGTGACAGCGTCACCGTTCAGCAGCTTCAAGGCGCCCACAAAACCCAAGCAGGCAGACACGCTGGTAGCGAAAGAAAAGGCTACCGAGATGGCAGCCGAAACAACCCCAAAGCCAAAGCATAGAGAATACAAGCTAGATACGGGCTTGGCAGAGGGGGCACTCCTAAAATTCCTACAGGAAGACTACAAAAAGCTTAAGAAGCCAGTAGCAGCGCACATAACAATAAGCGAAAGCATGGCAGGAATCATCCATCACTACTATGAGGGAGGTGATGGTGGAGCCAAGCCGCTGAAAACACTCCGAGAAATCTCACGGCAGTATACAGGACTGGCAGATGTGCCAGACGCAAGAGTGAAGGCCCTGAATGAAGAGATCAGGTTTGCAGAGGGAGGGTGAGAGCTCACTCCTCACGGCCACAAAAGGGGCGGTAGGAGCATTAACGGCCATTGCACCGTTAATGGACATCATACTCCAGCGTGGCGAGGCCGACCTGAGCTGAATGAGCAGGCGTTGCATATGCTAAATGCAATTAGAATGCTGGTGAATACACACGCCCAAATGAGAGTGGATCGCAAGAATAGCATGGGCAAGGTGGTAAGCTCCCGACTGGGGAAGGAGCTCATCAAAGAAAAATGGGATGTCTATGGAGACCGGCCAGAAGCGACCGAATTCCTGCTAGGTGACAACATAGCAGAGCGCAATAAGCAACTGACGAAATCAGTTCGAGCATCCGAGAGCTGCATGAACTGGAGTTCAGGCTACAAAGGCAAGAGACGTCACGACTAAGGGAACAACACCCGGGGTTGCAGCTATGGCGGTAACTCATCATACAACAAGTTCCGTGGCAACGGCCAAGCGAGAGGCCGGAGCAGAGGGAATTCATCGTGGGGAGCACAACGACAACCCACCGAAAAGAAGTTTGGCAGATCCAATGAGGATTACGCGCAATACGGCAACACGCCAAACAGCAACCATGGTAGGGGAAACCACAACAACAGCAACTCCAACCGCGGAGGGGCTTTTCAGAAGTGAGCCACCCTGTCCAGGTGAGTGACTCATCAGCATTAAGACCTGGTAAGCTGACAAGATTACGTTTTGACATTAATGCCAAACATGACATAAATAAAACATTTGTGGCAGGTAACATAGTAAATTATTTTAACAATTGGCGAAAGTTAACAAGTGATAATTGGATATTGAACTGTGTGAAAGGTATAACGATCCCGTTCGTGGTTACTCCAATACAGGAAAGGGAACCACACCCGTTTAGAATGAACAAGCGGGAAAAGGAATTAGTAAACAAAGAGGTTACTTCGCTTTTAGAAAAGCAAGTGTTAAGGGTAGTGAGGCCAGACCAGTGGATATCAAACATTTTTCTCTGACCTAAGCCAAATGACAAATTCCGAATGATACTGGATTTGATAGAGTTAAACAAATGCATACAATATGAACACTTTAAAATGTTTGATCTCAAAATGGCCCTAGACTTGCTAGAGCCAGGTATGTGGATGGCTAGCGCCGATATAACAGATGCGTACTACTCAGTACCCATAAATAAAAATCAGAGGAGGTTCCTCAGGTTCCGATTCGGAAACCGACTACTCGAGTACCAAGTATTACCAAATGGGTTATCACCGGGGCCCAGAATTTTCACGAAACTTCTAAAGCCTATATACTCAGAATGGACAGAAATGGGACACATGGGGTTCCCCTACCTAGACGACAGCTTCGTGTTAAATAAAACAAAAAGCAAGTGCCAAGAAGCTATAACAGAACTAACAGTTTCATGAAACTAGGGTTCAAAATTAACGAAGAAAAATCAGTACTAACGCCCGTGCAGTGCATAGCATTCCTAGGGTTCGACATTGACTCAGTGGGGATGTGGGTCTCCCTCACAGAGGATAAAAAGGATAAAATATTATCGGTAATAGATGAAATAAAAGGGGCTCAACAGGGCGAAATGTCAATAAGACAAGTGGCAGGGCTAATGGTGGCCTATGCCCCAGCGGTAGAATACGGAGGTATACATTTCAAAAGCTTAGAAAGGGACAAAATTAAAGCTCTGATGAGAAGTAAGGGTAACTTCGAAAAGAGAATGTGGATTTCAGACAGAGGTTACGCAGACATAACATGGTGGGAAGTGAACCTAAATAACAAACGGGAAATTAGGAGAAAAGAGCCAGACATGGAATTATTCACTGATGCTTCACATCAGGGATGGGGAGCTCACACAGAGACAGCTCAGACGGGAGGCAGATGGCACCAGGACGAGCTGGCACACATTAATGCGCTCAAATTGAGGGCAATAGCATTCGGATTAATGAGCCTATGCAAGAGGGATAATGTACATATCAGAGTACGGACAGACAGCACAACGGCCTTGGCCTATGTCAAAAACATGGGCGGGACCAACTCAGAAGACTGCCTAACAGAGGCATTAATTATATGGGAATGGGCCCAAGCGCACAATAACTGGCTAATGATTACTCACATACCAGGGGTAAATAATGTACTTGCAGACCTGAGGTCCAGAAAATTCAAGGATCATTTGGAATGGAACCTAAGTAACAAAATTTTCGAAGAAGTATGTAAACGTTGGGGGTCACCACAGGTAGACATGTTCGCATCCAGGTTAAATGCTAAATTACCGATTTACATAAGCTGGGAGCCAGAACCCAATAATTGGGAGAACAGACGCGTTCTCGATGAACTGGTCAGGCATGTTCATTTATTGCTTTCCCCCGTTCAGCCTACTCCCCAGGGTCGTGAGAAATATACAACGAGACGGGGCATCGGCGATAGTGGTGGCTCCACATTGGCCAGCACAACCATGGTTTCCGCTTCTCCAAGAAGAAGCGCTAGAGAGGATCGAGTTCCCAAAAGAAGAGGGGAACCTTGTTGGAGCCAGCCACCTGCAAAGAGAGCCCGCACTGCGAGTGATCGCAGAATCAAGATTAACGGTGTACCGCTTTTAGCGAGAACGTTAGACGGGTTTGATATTGACAAGAAAACACTACAATACTTTACCCACACGTGGAGACCATCCACACGTAAAAACTACCAGACCCATATTAACAGATGGGCACGGTGGGCGCTAGAGCAGGGGGTGAGCGTAATGGACCCACCAATAGCAAAGGTGTTAAAATATCTACGAGTATACTTTGAGACTGGAGTTGGATATGGCGTGATAAATGCAGCGCGATATGCATTAAGCATGATTTTGCCTAGGATAAATGGTAGCACGATAGGTGAACATTTCTTAATCAAATGGTTATGCAAAAGTTGCCACGAGCAGAGGCCACCACAGCCGAGATATATGACTCGTTCTGGAAGGTGAAGGTTCTAAAGTGGATAGAAGCATTAGGCAACAACGGGACTATGAGCCTGAAATTACTGTCCTATAAACTAACACTGTTATTGTTGCTTGTGTCATCCCAAAGGGGACAAACTATCCTGAGTCTGACTTAGACAGCATGAGGATAGAGGAGCACTCGATGGTGTTTAAAATGAAAAGACTGCTAAAACACAACCAACTGTGGCAACCCCTAGACTCTGTGCGCTTCTATGAATATAGAAGCAATCGTAAGTTATGTGTAGTAAGAGCACTGAAAAGATACATTATCAGAACAGACAAAATAAGGAAAGACACGCAGCAGCTGCTAATTTCTTTCATCGGACCACATGGGCCAATCTCAAAGGCCACGCTGGCCAGGTGGACACTAAAGGTCCTAGAATTGTCAGGGGTAGACACTACAAAATACAAAGGACACAGTACACGAGGGGCATCGGCCTCCTCAGCAAAAGCACTAGGGGCGAGCCTAAAACGCAGTCATGAGGAATGCGTCGTGGCGAGACAGCGCAAGCTTTGCAAAATTCTACCATAAAACATTGGAAGACCCAGGCGAGGTGCAGAGACTGATACTGAGCAGGGCAAACGTGTAAAAATAAAACAAAATAAAGAAGCATGAGGCAAACTTGTGAATTTATTAAGTCCGTTAAACAAGAAAGGCATATAGGTGATGACATGGTCACGGGTACAACCCAAACGATTGCCATTACATAAAATCTGACTAACGTCGAAAGACAGATTCTGGTTACATATAATTGCAGAATGAGACAAAAGGAAGGAAGTGGAAGGAGAAGTGGGGAAGCAAAAAACCAAGCTACGAAGACTCTCCCCGGATACTTAACTTCCGGTGTTCGGAAGATGAAGTAAGAATATTTTAGTTATACTAGACTTAGCTAGTAAGTTGAAGTATTACTGAGATTCTTACGAATCTAAGAATACAAAGGTAAGGATCAGGGGCCCACCCTCCCACGCCTTGTAAAAATAAGAACCATGAAATTCGAGGTAAATAACTAAAAAAGAAGGTTCAGAAAGCAACGGAATTAGAAGGGGGGTAGGTTTCCTGAAATAAAATATTAAGGTTTTTTGCTACCTCCAACTTTAAAGACTGAGGCTACATCTAAGACTGCGTGAGCTTGTCCTCTCCCCTGATCCTTACCTTTGTATTCGTAGATTCATAAGAATCTCAGTAATACTTCAACTTACTACGTAAGTCTAGTATAACTAAAATATGCATGTAACTGCAATGTATGTAACTGTGCTGCATGTAACTGTGATGCATGTAACTGTGTGGCATGTAACTTTATGATACATGTAACTGTGTGCTGTGTGTAACTGTGTGCTGCGTGTAATTGTGATGCATGTAACTGTGATGCATGTAACTGCTGCTTGTAGCTATGCTGCAGGTAACTGTGCTGCATATAACTGTGTGCTGCATGTAACTGTGTGCTGCATGCACCATGTTAGGTGAGGAGCTGCTGGCCATTTCAACCTGTATACGTAGAACCTACATAATGAGAGTAAAGGGTATGGCTGTGTCTGATATTTCACATCAATGTGTGTATGTAGAACCTGCATAATGAGAATAACGGGTATGGCTGTGTCTGATATTTCACATCACTGTGTGTATGTAGAACCTGCATAATGAGAATAACGGGAATGGCTGTTTCTGATATTTCACATCACTGTGTGCATGTAGAACCTACATAATGAGAATAATGCGTATGGCTGTGTCTGATACTTCAGCACATGACGACAGTATTTGGAGCGTAGCCTGGGCGAAGAGCGACCGTGACGACACTGAGCACATCGTGACGGGCTCCGTGGATGACACCGTCAAGCTGTGGAGATGGTGAGCACTCTGACCCGAAAGCACACACCCACCCAGCTGTCCACTGGACAAGTAGCAGTAGGCATTAGACCAGATGGTTTTAAGTGTCTGCCATATTTTGGAGGAGGACAGCCACCATGACACAGGTGTTGGCATGCCGGGACATGAATACTTGCACTCCCGGTATATGGGTCATTCTCAGAAGTTCTGTACCAATACTGTTGTAAAGACTAGGTTTTCCATAAGTAAAGTTGAATGCTTCCTCCAACTAATAGTTTTACCCCAAAAATAGGAAATCATCTCACATAATGAATTCTCTAGCCCAGCTGTTCCATACAGCTCACTTCCGAAAAGTGATTAAGTATATCAAAAAAGTATATCATCTCACCTTTTAGCTGAGCTGTCCCTACAGTCTCGCTCTTGTAAAGTGAAATAAATATTAAAAAAATAGGAAATCCCTATGATCATTTCAGTTGACCTCCCAACGAACAGTCGCTTTTGTGAAAATGATTAAGTTCATTCAATGTCCTAGGCATTACCTATGCCTCCCCAGGCATCATCTCTGCCTGAAAGTAGTGGAAAGAATGGCATGGTATCGCCTAGTGAACAATAGGAAAAGAAAAGGAAGAATGTTTCTGATCATTTCAGCTGACATCCCAACGAACAGTCGCTTTTGTGAAAATGATGAAGACTTCTTCACGCCATAGGCATTACCTATGCCTCCCCAGGCATCATCTATTGCCTTCGCCTTGCAGAAAGAATGAAGAGTATTTTTGAAGATTTTCTTTCCAGATATGAACATCAACAAGAGTACTTATATGTTTGATCATTTCAATCACCAACAAACGCTACTGTGTCTGGCCCGGAACATAGGGAAACAGAATGATCAATTACTGGCCCGGACCATAGGGAAACAGACAGTCGATCGCTTTACTTTGATCTACTGGTTCTACTCTCTGTGTATGTCTGTAAAAATCCTTCACAAATATATTTTATATTATTTTCATATTTATTTTTATTAAATAAATAATTTGTTATAGTATATTATATTATTATTATATTTATTAAGTAATATCAATATATAGAATAATTCTTTATAGAAAAGGAAAGTGTTTTAAAAAGTTAACTTAATTAGTATTATTTCATAATACATTATGCATTATTTTCATTAAATAAATAATTTGTTATAATATATTATATTATTATTATATTTATTAAGTAATATCAATATATAGAATAATTCTTTATAGAAAAGGAAAGTGTTTTAAAAAGTTAACTTACTTAGTATTATTTCATAATTTTATATTTATTTATATGTTTTGTAATGGTATAATTAATTATGCAGATATAAATAGGCAGAGTATCTTATTATTATTTATTTGCCATTACGTTACTTCGATATATTATTGTCCAATCGCTGACTTGCCCGGATTTGCCCCGGTTGCCCGCTACTAGCGCCACCAACGGGCGTTTGCCCCGCCAAGCTCAGCCGGGCTGTCACTTCGATACGCGATTTCAAACTGAGAACAACACAATCTACCCAGCTACCTGTGTGTTCTACGTTCTACCTGTCGTCCTTAGCAGTGGACGACTACAGCTGTGCTATGCCCAGATAGGCTCCTGTGTGTCGACGATCTGTGTGTCGGATCTCCTAATACCAAGGAGGATCGATCGACTCAAGCGTATGACGGTATCGTGCTCTAAATCTTTCATATATCGATCGTTTCCTGTCGGTTTAATTCATGTTTGTCGATTACCAATGTGTGTCGGATCTACAAACCTTTGGTTGTCGATTACCTGTGTATGTAAGACCTAATACAGCCAGGAAGATCGCTAACTAAGCGTTCGGCTAATATTGAGCTAATCAATCATATTCTACCATTTGCTAGGGTCACCGGACTTGTCGATTTGAATTTCTGTAACGGACTCGGACATGTTTGTCGATTACCGGTATCACCAATATGAACTCATTTTAACATGAAATGATATCGGTTTGATTATTACTATTAATCGACACGTAACCGTTAGGCTCAGGTACACATCGATATTAAGCTTTGACCTAATCCTCCTACGGAACGCGGCTACGGTAGTTGGTACGGCTTATAGCATGCCAGGCACTGGTTACTGTTCTGATTGCGGCGTACCTCACGAAAAACAAGACCAGGTTACTTGCGCGCGGAAAAGCATCGACACACTCGCTAAGGGTGGCATGTCCACGCGCAGCGGCAAAGCGTGGTCAAAAAACACAAAATCGGCAGGCGAGCATGCTGAGAGTGTCGAGATGGAGTCGACTACGTCCGCTATGAACGGCCTAACGCTAGACAACCGGGAGAGGAACGCAAGGGAGGCAATCGACAATATCAAAGCTGAGATGTGTGTAGCCGACCTGGAGGACGAGCTGGAAGAGTTGAAAGCAGAACGTGACAGATGACAAACGAGACGCCGGACGACCGTTATAAAAGACGATGGACGACGGGGCGCCGATCGTACTGCAAACCTGCACGCAACACTGGACGACAGGCTGCACACGGACGACTGCAGACAGACGATGGACTCTACACGCCGCCACCGTCGTGGACACAAGGAAGCGATCTCGACGGCGGGCAATCTACGTTCGGGCGTTCACGTCGATGTTCGAGTAGAAGGAGGAGACAATCATCTCTTTCGAGCAGCGACGGCAGTTCTTCACGACGTAGGTGAAGTAAGTGGTCACTTCGGAAATATGGGCAGGGGAAGGACGTGCGGAAGATGAACGCCCACAAACTTGTAATAGCCTCTTGCCAATGGTGCCTTGACATTTCCTGCTTGACAATAGTGGACTATAGGGCTTTCATCGAGCGCGTAAGTTTTATTTCTGCCAGAGTGAGAGATGACCACTACAAGGACATCGCCCACGTGGATCATGTACTTGCAATCCGCAAGCTGGGGGAGAGCATCGGGTTTGCGGCCTTCTCGAAGACGCATCAGGATGAGAGTATTGAACATTATGGACCTCACAACATGAAGCCGAAGAGAGCCAGAACCTGGAATCGCAGTGCTGGGAAGCAGTCGCCTGGCAGGGCAGCACATAGGGCATGCTACGCGTGGAACAGTGACACTGGATGTGGGCGGTCCGAGTGTCGATTTTCGCACACCTGCTCGCTATGTGGATCGATAGCACACACCCGCTCGTGCTGCTAGCTACCTTCCAACTAAGACTCGCCGGAAGTCAGCCTGGGAGAGTGACATTATTGACAGGAAGTTTCGAGAGGAGGAAAGAGATGGCGTCATCTCCGTCATCAGTGTTCCCGCCTCATGTACTCATGATGCATTTGTCGTCCCCAAGGAAGACGGCGGTGGTCGGGTGGTCATCGATTGTAGTATTCCTCCCGATGGTTCTGTCAATAATTTCACTGATCTAAGTCTGCCAAAAGTTTTCATACAAAAGTCTGGATGACGTTACAGACATGTTGGAACAGAGGGATGTTCTTGGAACCGTCGATATTAAGGACGCATATAGGGCTGTATCGATCCACCCCGAGGACCGGCAACGCCAGGGTCTCCGATACAAGAGACCTGGTGATCGATTTAAGGCTGAGCGACGAGCTCCTTATCGACTACAGGGGTTTTGTTTTGTCGTCTACTTTGAAGGGGATTCATAGGGTCAAGGGCGATGCACCTCGCCGTGCGATGCCGCTGCTCCCGCACATGTTGCGGAAGATTTTCTCTCTTCTGACAAACAACCCTGGCCACGTAGCATGGAGGGCGGCGGTCCTCTTTTCCTTCCGCGGGCTCCTGCGCAAATCGCAGGTGACAATGTCAGATTCCACTCTGCTCAGATCTAACTTCATATTCCATGACTGGGGGATGCTCCTGACGGTTCGCCGTTCTAAGATTCAATTCAAAGAACGGGTTCTGGAGATCGCGATCGCTAGGTGCTGCGACACCAGTGTCTGGATGGTCCACTGGACTGAGAGGCATTTCAATCAGATCAGGGCGGACCCATCTGATCCTGCTTTCCGTATCCCATGTTTGGGTGGGCTCTCCTGTCCTCTTCCGTATCATGTGTACCAGGGCCACGAGGGCAGGGTTTGACGCTTCCACCCTCGAGTCCCACTCCCTTAGGAGGGGAGGCTGCACCTTCCTGGCTATATGCGGGGCCACAATTGAAGAGCTGAAAGTCAGGGGGGATTGGGCTTCCGAGACAGTTTACAGCTACTTAACGTCCCCCCTTGGGACTCGGATAGTTAATGACTTGAGGGTGGTCGCGGCACTCTGTTCGGATGAGTCGCTTGTTGGGTTGGGGGGAGACGCTTAGGTGTTCTCCTTTGGCCGGTTTATTGTGCTATGCCCAAACGCTCAATAAAAGTGTCCGACCCAACACTCGTATGTATCCTTCCCTTCATTACATAGCCCTACTTTATGGGATGTATAATTAATTATGCAGATATAAATAGGCGGAGTAGCTTATTATTATCTATTTGCCATTGCGTTACTTCGATATATTATTGTCCAATCGCTGACTTGCCTGGATTTGCCCCGGTTGCCCTCTACTAGCGCCACCAACGGGCGTTTGCCCCGCCAAGCTCAGCCGGGCTGTCACTTCCATACGCGATTTCAAACTTCTACGGGTATGCCTGTTTATTGTGCTATGCCCAGACGCTCAATATAAGTGTCCGACCCAACACTCGTCTGTATCCTTCCCTTCATTATGTAGCCCTACTTTATACATATTGTAATATAGAATAGATTCTCTAGATATCATAGTTAATTTATTTCATGTTTCTAAGTATCATAGGTATTTAGTTATGCATTTCAAACAATATAAACATATGTATGGAACTCATAGTTCCGACCGATGACATCATGCCCACACTGATCGTTTGTCATTCAGAACAAAAATAATCGCATGTGTGACAAAACCTTCCTGTCCATCATGCTTTGTCCAGTTTCGCTTCAAGCAGCGGCGAATTATCTGTAAATGCAGCTTCGGTCAAGCTGAATAAAAATGTTTAGTCGCTTCGCACGCATGGCCATCGACACTCGATAAGAAATAGACTCCCGTGCCGCGCGTCTGATTATTTATCGACGTTACCGTATACTCGCGAAAAGGTTATCCACTCCCGAATAGAAGAACTGTGTCGGTTATTCGCATTCACTTTTTTCCCTGTCAGTATGGTGAGTACGAAAAGGGTACCTAGATTAGTAGTCTGGAATAAATTTTCAGGATTTGAGAACTTACTATGATTATTACGGTAGTACAAGAATCAAGGTGCTGTGTTATGCGGTTTTGGTCATCCATGGGTCCATCAAGTAAGATTTTTCTAACTAGAAAAGTCAGTACATACTCAATGCTGTGTCCCAAACACAAGCATGCAACATCTTTGATTTCTTGCATTCGTCTCCGCATCCAGAGTTTCACTTTTCCACCTGCTTAGTCTACCCCGAAAACGAATCCAGAGCTTAAAAGTATTAACAGAGCTCTACGGTGTACAGTTTTATCAAACCCAGAGCATTTTCGTCATCAGTATGACAGTTCAGAGGTTTTCCAGTAGATAAACAGTTTCAGCTCGCTCAGCTGAGTAAGACCTCACATCTGTCGCGTTACATAATACGCCAAGTGCACGCCTGCACTTACCCCCGATTAATTAACCTAGATAAAAAGAAAGTCAATGGGAAAAGAATTGATCTGTTATTTGTTAGTGTGACATCACGTTCACCACCACCATGTTTTACCGTCTATGTCACGATAGAATAACAAGATTATTTGGTACATGGATGCACACGACAATGTTCTATTTATGAACTCCAAACTTATCCATGGATGTAGAATATCACACAAGGAAACAAATTTATCTCTATAACTAATTTCAGTTGCACAAATTTCCATTACATCAGTACCTATGAGCATATCAAAGCCTAGTGAATCTACCACAAAGAAACGACATAACGTGTCATAGAGAGAAATATACGCTATACCTACAGTTGGAATTAGATGTCCTGACAGAGATCTCAATCTACTACCCGGATACAATTGCCCATCGGATACGCCGATGTCAACCAAGAATTGAAAAGCAGACAAATGTATTAAACTCTCAGTCGCACCTCAGTCTGCAAGACCAGATAAATTAAATCCATCAAATTCAATATTAATTGAAGGATGTGCATCAAGTGCGCTTTTTAGTTTCCTGATGGTGTAGTACCGCTCACGTTAACGTTACCCGAAGTAATTTGATCTTATATGGACAATCGCGCATCATGTGTGCCTCATTACATAGGAAACAAGCTTTCGTAGATTTTGACTGTGTATTAGGCTTTCCCTGCCTAAAAGCATTGCTTTTCCGCACCTGCGGATACGCGTGTTGCATTCTAGTCGGTAATGTCTGCATCTGCGCAACCGGTGAAGCGTGTACATTGCTTCCCTGCTGTTGCATTGACAGTGTATGCCTCGCCATGTGCTGTGCAACTGAAGTATGCCTATTTTTAGAAGTATTTTCTACCCCGATTGACCAGACGGGATGGCCGAATGAGTTAGAGCGCCCGTCTCCCGTGCTGGTAGATCATGGGGTCGTGGGTTCGAGTCCCGGTCGAGTCAAACCAATGACTTTAAAATTGATACTTGTCGCTTCCTAGCCAGGTGCTCGGCATTATTAGGATAGGGCAAGGACTGGTGTGCTCAGTGTCAGGATAATGTGACTGAGTGGGATACCAGGTCATGGTGCCGGCGGCCTGGTTTCCCAGTGGGACAGCACTATAAAGTCGCCATGAGTGCGCACTGCAACAAGTCGGTACCCGTCCTGATATGACCTTAGATGTTGCTAGGACGTAAAACAACAACAAACAAAACATCTACCCCGATTGGCACCCTAGGTTTACGTGCGGCGAATCAACACATACGCCATGGTTATAAGAACTGACACGAGAAGGTGTCGCAGCATTCAGAGCATGAATTGCTGAATGCTCAGAAATACCACTGCCTAACGGCAAGTTATCCATGCATTTTCTAAGAGACTTAATCTCACCCTGAATAGTCTTCAGAACCTGACTATTTGAACTAGAGGATTTAGAACCTCGTTGAGAAAAGAAAGACTTGGAAAAATCTAAAGAAGTACTATTTAGACTATGCATTTGCTCACAAATAGCTAAATTACCAAGACGTGATTTGCACGTCTCTGCTGTCTAATAACAGACCTATCACTGAGTATAGACATTTCAAAGGCTTCTTCAAGAGTTTTTGGTTGGTTTGTCTCCACATACCACATGGTATTATCATCAAGTAAAGGGAGTTTGACGCCCCTGCCCTGCAGAGTTGTAAACCACTGCCTTGTGGTACAGGTTCTTGACAGAACCAAAGGCTAAGGGAGCAAACCCTAAACAGAAAACCAAGTCACTGTGGCAGCATTAAGGGCGGTTGATGTATGGAATTCCCAACATCTCCCGACCAGCCACTGCAGGGAAAAATAGTTTTGCGCCTCTCTGGACATGTTCTTGCCAGTGTGAAACCTCTATTTGCTCCCTGAGAGAGTGCCGCTGGTAACTTGCAAAAGCCAGCAGCACTTCAACACTTTTGCAGGCTACACTGTGGAACTATGGTGGAGTGGAGTGTGCCCTAACCCTCACACTATGGTATACACTGTATGGTGGAGTGGAGTGTGCCCTAACCCTCACACTATGGTATACACTGTGGTACTATGGTGGAGTGGAGTGCGCCCTAACACTCACACTATGGTATACACTGTGGTACTATGGTGGAGTGGAGTGTGCCCTAACACTCACACTATGGTATACACTGTGGTACTGTGGTGGAGTGCACCCTAACACTCACACTATGGTATACACTGTGGTACAATGGTGGAGTGTGCCCTAACACTCACACTTTGGTATACACTGTGGTACTGTGGTGGAGTGCACCCTAACACTCACACTATGGTATACACTGTGGTACTATGGTGGAGTGGAGTGTGCCCACATCACAATGGTATACTGTGTACGGTGGTGTGCCTAAACTACACTATGGTATACACTGTGGTACTGGTGGAGGACTATGGTATACACTGTGGTTGGTGGAGTGGAGTGTGCCTCACTTGTGTTGGTGGGGCCTAACACTCACACTATGGTATACACTGTGGTACTATGGTGGAGTGTGCCCTAACACTCACACTATGGTATACACTGTGGTACAATGGTGGAGTGTGCCCTAACACTCACACTATGGTATACACTGTGGTACTATGGTGGAGTGTGCCCTAACACTCACACTATGGTATACACTGTGGTACTATGGTGGAGTGTGCCCTAACACTCACACTATGGTATACACTGTGGTACTATGGTGGAGTGGAGTGTGCCCTAACACTCACACTATGGTATACACTGTGGTACTATGGTGGAGTGCACCCTAACACTCACACTATGGTATACACTGTGGTACTGTGGTGGAGTGGAGTGTGCCCTAACACTCACACTATGGTATACACTGTGGTACTATGGTGGAGTGGAGTGTGCCCTAACACTCACACTATGGTATACACTGTGGTACTATGGTGGAGTGGAGTGTGCCCTAACACTCACACTATGGTATACACTGTGGTACTGTGGTGGAGTGGAGTGTGCCCTAACACTCACACTATGGTATACACTGTGGTACTATGGTGGAGTGGAGTGTGCCCTAACACTCACACTATGGTATACACTGTGGTACTATGGTGGAGTGGAGTGCACCCTAACACTCACACTATGGTATACACTGTGGTACTATGGTGGAGTGGAGTGTGCCCTAACACTCACACTATGGTATACACTGTGGTACTATTGTGGAGTGTGCCCTAACACTCACACTATGGTATACACTGTGGTACTATTGTGGAGTGCACCCTAACACTCACACTATGGTATACACTGTGGTACTATGGTGGAGTGGAGTGCGCCCTAACACTCACACTATGGTATACACTGTGGTACTGTGGTGGAGTGGAGTGCACCCTAACACTCACACTATGGTATACACTGTGGTACTATGGTGGAGTGTGCCCTAACACTCACACTATGGTATACACTGTGGTACTATGGTGGAGTGTGCCCTAACACTCACACTATGGTATACACTGTGGTACTATGGTGGAGTGTGCCCTAACACTCACACTATGGTATACACTGTGGTACTATGGTGGAGTGCACCCTAACACTCACACTATGGTATACACTGTGGTACTATGGTGGAGTGGAGTGTGCCCTAACACTCACACTATGGTATACACTGTGGTACTATGGTGGAGTGTGCCCTAACACTCACACTATGGTATACACTGTGGTACTGTGGTGGAGTGTGCCCTAACACTCACACTATGGTATACACTGTGGTACTATGGTGGAGTGGAGTGTGCCCTAACACTCACACTATGGTATACACTGTGGTACTATGGTGGAGTGTGCCCTAACACTCACACTATGGTATACACTGTGGTACTGTGGTGGAGTGCACCCTAACACTCACACTATGGTATACACTGTGGTACTATGGTGGAGTGGAGTGTGCCCTAACACTCACACTATGGTATACACTGTGGTACTATGGTGGAGTGTGCCCTAACACTCACACTATGGTATACACTGTGGTACTGTGGTGGAGTGCACCCTAACACTCACACTATGGTATACACTGTGGTACTATGGTGGAGTGGAGTTGTAGTTACTATGGTGGGTGGAGTGTGCCCTAACACTCACACTATGGTATACACTGTGGTACTATGGTGGAGTGTGCCCTAACACTCACACTATGGTATACACTGTGGTACTGTGGTGGAGTGTGCCCTAACACTCACACTATGGTATACACTGTATGGTGGAGTGGAGTGTGCCCTAACACTCACACTATGGTATACACTGTGGTACTGTGGTGGAGTGTGCCCTAACACTCACACTATGGTATACACTGTGGTACTGTGGTGGAGTGGAGTGCACCCTAACCCTCACACTATGGTATACACTGTGGTACAATGGTGGAGTGGAGTGTGCCCTAACACTCACACTATGGTATACACTGTGGTACTGTGGTGGAGTGGAGTGCACCCTATCACTCACACTGTGGTACTGTGGTGGAGTGGAGTGCACCCTAACACTCACACTATGGTATACACTGTGGTACTATGGTGGAGTGGAGTGTGCCCTAAGACTCACACTATGGTATACACTGTGGTACTACGGTGGAGTGGAGTGTGCCCTAACACTCACACTATGGTATACACTGTGGTACTGTGGTGGAGTGCACCCTAACACTCACACTATGGTATACACTGTGGTACTGTGGTGGAGTGGAGTGTGCCCTAACACTCACACTATGGTATACACTGTGGTACTATGGTGGAGTGTGCCCTAACCCTCACACTATGGTATACACTGTGGTACTCTGGTGGAGTGTGCCCTAACACTCACACTATGGTATACACTGTGGTATGGTGGAGTGGAGTGTGCCCTAACACTCACACTATGAGGGTGTGGAGTGTGCCCTAACACTCACACAGGGGGGTGAATGCTGATAAGACCTCGTTGAGTTAACTGCGCACCGACCATTGGACAGTTTATACAGCCTTTTATTTATTTCACCCGTCTTTTTCACAGGGCAGATGGGAAGCTAGAATCGAGGTACACACTAGAAGGCCATGCGCTGGGCGTTGTGTCGGTCGACATCAACTCACAAGGCACGAGTATCCTTTGCTGTCAGCCTTAGCAAGGGGCTGTTTGCCAGTTTGCGGCCTGGCACAAAATGGTGTTACTAAGAGCCCAAGCTTGTTACTCAGGATGTTATGTAGTGACTAGTGTGAAATATTGTTACTCAGCATGTTATGTAGTGACTAGTGTGAAAGGTTGTTGTTACTCAGTATGTTATGTAGTGACTAGTGTGAAAGGTTGTTGTTACTCAGTATGTTATGTAGTGACTAGTGTGAAAGGTTGTTACTCAGTATGTTATGTAGTGACTAGTGTGAAAGGTTGTTACTCAGTATGTTATGTAGTGACTAGTGTGAAAGGTTGTTGTTACTCAGTATGTTATGTAGTGACTAGTGTGAAAGATTGTTACTCAGCATGTTATGTAGTGACTAGTGTGAAAGGTTGTTACTCAGTATGTTATGTAGTGACTAGTGTGAAAGGTTGTTACTCACTATGTTATGTAGTGACTAGTGTGAAAGGTTGTTGTTGCTCAGTATGTTATGTAGTGACTAGTGTGAAAGGTTGTTACTCAGTATGTTACGTAGTGACTAGTGTGAAAGGTTGTTGTTACTCAGGATGTTATGTAGTGACTAGTGTGAAAGGTTGTTGTTACTGAGCATGTTATGTAGTGACTAGTGTGAAAGGTTGTTACTCAGTATGTTATGTAGTGACTAGTGTGAAAGGTTGTTGTTACTCAGCATGTTATGTAGTGACTAGTGTGAAAGGGTGTTGTTACTCAGCATGTTATGTAGTGACTAGTGTGAAAGGTTGTTGTTACTCAGTATGTTACGTAGTGACTACTGTGAAAGGTTGTTACTCAGTATGTTATGTAGTGACTAGTGTGAAAGGTTGTTGTTACTCAGCATGTTATGTAGTGACTAGTGTGAAAGGTTGTTGTTACTCAGTATGTTATGTACTGACTAGTGTGAAAGGTTGTTGTTACTCAGCATGTTACGTAGTGACTACTGTGAAAGGTTGTTGTTACTCAGTATGTTATGTAGTGACTAGTGTGAAAGGTTGTTGTTACTCAGCATGTTATGTAGTGACTAGTGTGACAGGTTGTTGTTACTCAGTATGTTATGTAGTGACTAGTCTGAAAGGTTGTTGTTACTCAGCATGTTATGTAGTGACTAGTGTGAAATATTGTTACTCAGGATGTTATGTAGTGACTAGTGTGAAAGGTTGTTGTTACTCAGTATGTTATGTAGTGACTAGTGTGAAAGGTTGTTGTTACTCAGTATGTTATGTAGTGACTAGTGTGAAAGGTTGTTACTCAGTATGTTATGTAGTGACTAGTGTGAAAGGTTGTTGTTACTCAGCATGCTATGTAGTGACTAGTGTGAAAGGTTGTTGTTACTCAGCATGTTATGTAGTGACTAGTGTGAAAGGTTCTTGTTACTCAGCATGTTATGTAGTGACTAGTGTGAAAGGTTGTTACTCAGTATGTTATGTAGGGATGAGTGTGAAAGGTTGTTGTTACTCAGGATGTTATGTAGTGACTAGTGTGAAAGGTTGTTGTTACTCAGTATGTTATGTAGTGACTAGTGTGAAAGGTTGTTACTCAGTATGTTATGTAGTGACTAGTGTGAAATATTGTTACTCAGTATGTTATGTAGTGACTACTGTGAAAGGTTGTTGTTACTCAGTATGTTATGTAGTGACTAGTGTGAAAGGTTGTTGTTACTCAGCATGTTATGTAGTGACTAGTGTTAAAGGTTGTTGTTAATCAGTATGTTATGTAGTGACTAGTGTGAAAGGTTGTTGTTACTCAGCATGTTATGTAGTGACTAGTGTTAAAGGTTGTTAATCAGTATGTTATGTAGTGACGAGTGTGAAAGGTTGTTGTTCCTCAGGATGTAATGTAGTGACTAGTGTGAACGAATTTTACTCTGGGTGCTGTGTTGTGACTGATGTGAGAAGGTTGTTACTCATGACGTGTTGTGACTAGTAATAGCGGTGTGAGAGTTTACTGAGGGCGCTGTGTTGTGACTAGTAATAGTGATGTGAGAGTTAACTCATGACGTGTTGTGACTATTAATAGCCGGGTGAGAGTTTACTCAGGGTGCTGTGTTGTGAATAGTAATAGCCGTGTGAGAGTTTACTTAGGGCGCTGTGTTGTGACTATTAATAGCGGTGTGAGAGTTTACTTAGGGTGCTGTATTCTGACTAGTAATAGCAATGTGAGAGTTTACTCAGGGCGCTGTGCGGTGACTAGTAATAGCGGTGTGAGAGTTTACTCAGGGCGCTGTGTTGTGACTAGTAATAGCAGTGTGAGAGTTTACTCAGGGTGCTGTGTTGTGACTAGTAATAGCGGTGTGAGAGTTTACTGAGAGCAGTGTGTGTGTTGTGACTAATAATACTGGTGTGAGAGTTTACTAAGGGTGCTGTGTTGTGACTAGTAATGCGGTGTGAGAGTTTACTCAGGGTCCTGTGTTGTGACTAGTAATAGCGGTGTGAGAGTTTACTTAGGGTGCTGTGTTGTGACTAGTAATAGCGGTGTGAGAGTTTACTCAGGGCGCTGTGCTGTGACTAGTAATAGCGGTGTGAGAGTTTACTCAGGGTGCTGCGTTGTGAATAGTAATAGCGGTGTGAGAGTTTACTCAGGGTGCTGTGTTGTGACTAGTAATAGTGGTGTGAGAGGTTACTCGGGGCGCTGTGCTGTGACTAGTAATAGCGGTGTGAGAGTTTACTCAGGGTGCTGCGTTGTGAATAGTAATAGCGGTGTGAGAGTTTACTCCGGGCGCTGTGTTGTGAATAGTAATAGCGGTGTGAGAGTTTACTCAGGGTGCTGTGTTGTGACTAGTAATAGCGGTGTGAGAGTTTACTCAGGGCGCTGTGCTGTGACTAGTAATAGCGGTGTGAGAGTTTACTCAGGGTGCTGCGTTGTGAATAGTAATAGCGGTGTGAGAGTTTACTCAGGGTGCTGTGTTGTGACTAGTAATAGTGGTGTGAGAGGTTACTCGGGGCGCTGTGCTGTGACTAGTAATAGCGGTGTGAGAGTTTACTCAGGGTGCTGCGTTGTGACTAGTAATAGCGGTGTGAGAGTTTACTCAGGGCGCTGTGTTGTGACTAGTAATAGCGGTGTGAGAGTTTACTCAGGGTGCTGTGTTGTGACTAGTAATAGCGGTGTGAGAGTTTACTCAGGGTGCTGTGCTGTGACTAGTAATAGCGGTGTGAGAGTTTACTCAGGGCGCTGTGTTGTGAATAGTAATAGCAGTGTGAGAGTTTACTCAGGGTGCTGTGTTGTGACTAGTAATAGCGGTGTGAGAGTTTACTCAGGGCGCTGTGCTGTGACTAGTAATAGCGGTGTGAGAGTTTACTCAGGGCGCTGTGTTGTGAATAGTAATAGTGGTGTGAGAGTTTACTCAGGGTGCTGTGTTGTGACTAGTAATAGCGGTGTGAGAGTTTACTCAGGGCGCTGTGCTGTGACTAGTAATAGCGGTGTGAGAGTTTACTCAGGGCGCTGTGTTGTGACTAGTAATAGCGGTGTGAGAGTTTAATCACGGCAGTGGGTGTGTTGTGACTAGTAATAGCGGTTTGAGAGTTTAATCATCACGTGTTGTGACTAGCAATAACGATGTGAGAGTTTAATCATGACTTGTTGTGACTAGTAATAGTGGTGTGAGAGTTTACTGTGAGCAGTGTGTGTGTTATGACTAGTAATAGCGGTGTGAGAGTTTACTGAGAGCAGTGTGTGTGTTGTGACTAGTAATAGCGGTGTGAGAGTTTAATCATGACGTGTTGTGACTAGTAATAGCGGTGTGAGAGTTTAATCATGACTTGTTGTGACTAGTAATAGTGGTGTGAGAGTTTACTGAGAGCAGTGTGTGTGTTATGACTAGTAATAGTGGTGTGAGAGTTTAATCATGACGTGTTGTGACCAGTAATAGCGGTGTGAGAGTTTAATCATGACGTGTTGTGACTAGTAATAGCGGTGTGAGAGTTTAATCATGACGTGTTGTGACTAGTAATAGCGGTGTGAGAGTTTAATCATGACGTGTTGTGACTAGTAGTAGCAGTGTCAGAGTTTAATCATGACGTGTTGTTACCAGTAATAGCGGTGTGAGAGTTTAATCATGACGTGTTGTTACCAGTAATAGTGGTGTGAGAGTTTAATCATGACATAGCAATGTAAGAGTTTACTCAGGGTGCTGTGGTGTTACTAGTGTGAAACCTCTAGTCAGTACGTGAAGTAGCCTCTTTCTGGGTACATGTACGTTGGACATGACGTCATCTGAGACCTCCCTAACTGCTTCTAGTGGCCGCCTCCAGCAGCCTGGACGCTCACATCCGACTGTGGGACCTTGAGGTCGGCAAACAGGTGAAGAGTATCGATGCTGGCCCAGGTAGACATTTAACATGTTCTCAACACTCCACACAATTCCTCATTTTTAGTCAATTTTCCCTCAAACTATAATTTAAACAAAATTACAAATATTTGTATTGTTCACTGCGTGCTAAAGAAGAAAAACATGGAATTGAAGTCAGTTGTCCCGATCCTGCTCACTGGACCAATTTGCAGTTTTTGCTGTGGTATTGTAGAGAATCGACTGTGCACGAAGACGTCTTATAGCCCTGTCATATTACGACGTTTCTCTCCGACGCGTGGCGACGTGTCGCAACATCGGGACACGTCTGGAAGCATTACGCGTGCGTTAGGCGCGCGTTAGGCGCACGTCCGTACACTGAGTGACAGCGACGGTCGGCGAGGAACGCCGGCGCGCGTCGAATGTTTTGTGCTTGCACAAAACTTTCGACGCGCGCCAACCTGTGGGTTCGACCGTTACGGGGACGTTAGGCGCACGTCGAGATCCGCTGGACGCGCTGGAATAACGTTATGCGAACGCCAAGCACACGTCGCAAGAGAGAGAGACAGAGAAAGACAGAGAAAGAGAGCGAGACAGAGAGAGAGAGACAGTCAGAGAGACACACAGACAGACATAGACAGACAGAGACACAGAGAGAGAGACACACACACACAGAGAGACACAGAGACAGAGAGAGCCACACAGAGAGAGACAGACAGACACACAGAGAGAGACACACAGAGGGAGAGATGCAGAGAGAGAGACACACAAGAGAGACACAGTGATTAGGTCATATCAGGACGGCGCGCCAAACTTCTTTTTTTTTCTCACCCGCTGATATATGTTACCATACCGTTGGCCGCGCGCTACTAACACGCTGTGCTGACGTCGAACTTTTTCCCAAACCGACAAAAAGTTGGACGTGTCTCGGCGCTTACAAATTATTTTGCGCGCTGGCAACACGCCGGTGAGAAGCGTCGTAGTGTGACAGGGCATCAAGTGTTTATTTCCGCCTCCTTCCCATGCGCTGGTACCGGCGCGGTAGGTCACCACCTGCCAGTGACCAGGGGCACATACATACATTACATCCTCCCTTTTCCGACAAGTGAACAATTATGGTCCGACTGACCCTTAAGGTTAACATGTATCTGTCTTGATCCGTTCTATTACACAAGCAGGGTATCAGTCTGTGGTATGTGAGTGTGTGAGTCCTTTTATACATACCGTATATGTCACACTTGTGTTCGTCTCCATTTGGATAATGATAACAGTACATGAAATAAAGATTTAAATGCCTTAATTCTAACATTGTGTTTATTTGTTCAATTCTTCCGTTTGATTCTGCTGTATGCCGTAGCATCCGGTCTATCTCCTTTATCAAATGGTATTTGAACAGAATGAACAATAAATTTACGACAATAAAGAGGAAAGTCAGAGAAACATTTAAAAAAAAGAAAAAATGTTAATCTATCATAGCCTACCATACGGCAAAGTACAATTTCGTTAGCATAGCTCTACAATTGCGCATGACCGCTCTCCACGGTGCAAACTTATGTCTTACTCAACGTTGATAATCGAACATTTTATGCATTATTACTTTGTGTCATTACTTTATTTTCAATCGAACAGTAGTAGTAGTTCATGGAACGGCCATTGTTGACGTGTGCTACTTATACCCTAAACGGTTGACCGGTTTGACTCTTCGACCGTATCTTGTTGATTTTTTCTCATTGGTTTGTGTTGTGTGTTGTTTGTAATTGGTGAGGCGGTCACCCGTACGGTCCTGTTGTAATTGCACTGTGGGCTGTTTCTTTGTGCTGCGTATGTGAATGCGGTTTCGTTTTACAGTTTTGCCACGGCATTACATATGTCATAGTCTCTGTCGTTTGTTTGCTTATTCCGATAATAGTCCCGGGGGCCCATGTTCCCTCGTGTGTGAGATATCGAACGTCCTCGTTCATCTCTAACTTAGGATGCTGATTGCCGGACCGGTTGTTGTAGTAATGTTTTTGTATTTGTTGAATCTTGGTGATTTGCTGGTGTTTTGAAGTTTGCGTCTTAGGTTTTAATTGTTTTTGTGTGACAGGGATTTGGATTGCAGCCTCCTGCTCATCAGCAGCTGCGTGGGGCCGTGTATATACCTATTATGGGTGTGTTTCGGTAGTTTAGTAGAGATATGTGATAATCTTGATCTTCCATAATGGCTTTTTTATCATTTTTTTAATTGTTTGCACGTGCCGTTCTGCCTGTCCGTTGCTCTGTGGGAAGTGGGGATTTGAAAATACTGCCTGGAAGCCGTACTCGGTCACAAAGTTGTTGTAATCTTGGCTGGAAAACTGAGGCCCGTTGTCGGATACAACCATTTTGGGAATGCCATGTCTGCAAAACTTGCTTTAATGCGTCTATCGATGCTAAGCTTGTGGTTATGGGTAATTCTGTCACTTCTGGGTATTTACTGTAGTAGTCTACTACCACGGGAAATGTTCTGTGTTCTACATAGAACAGGTCTACTCCTACTTTCTGATAAGGAGCATTTGGGATATTGTGCGAACGCAACGGTTCTTTTTGTTGCTGGTTTTGGAATTTCTGGCATATCGGGCAATGCGATATCATGTCCTCTATTTGTCCCTGTAACCCTGGCCAAAAAATGTAATCCCTTGCCAATTGTTTGCTTTTTGCAATGCCTTGATGTGTTTCATGTATCAATGCTAACACCTGTGACTGTGATTTTTGCGGGATTATAATTCTGTCGCCTTTAAACAACAGGCCGTCTTCTGTTGTTATGTCATGTCGGTACGTGTAGTATGGTTTTGTGTTGGGCGTTAACTGATTCGTATGAACTGGCAACCTGTTTTTGTAAGCTGTTTGATGCCTTGCAGTGTCTGATCATTTCTTGTTTCTGCCCAAATCTGTTGTGTGATGTTACCGAGGATGTCAACTGCTGCTATAGTCAACTTCGTGTTGAATAAGTTGTTCGGCTCTATTGATGAACTGTGATCTCTCGACAGCGCATCTGCAACATACATTGATGAACCTTTTATGTGTGTTATGGTGAGATCATAGTTTAAGAGGCGCATGCACATACGTTGCATGCGTGCGGACAACATGTGTAACGGTTTGTTCAAGATCGCCACCAGCTGCTTATGGTCTTTTTTCCCAAAGATGTAGTTAAGGAATTTGGTGCACCCAAAGCAAATCGCGAGTAATTCCTTCTTGATTACGGCATAGTTGCTTTGGGTGTCATCGATCGCTTTTGATGCTAACACTGTGGGTCTGCCCTCCTGAATTAAAGCTGCACCCAACCCCGATTTGGATGCATCTACCTGTAGTACTACATCCTTGTCAACGTTATAGAACCTTAGTACGGGCGCTCTGGTTAGTATTATAGTAATGCTTTTAGTTTGTTGAATGCTGTCTGCTGTTCGATGTCCCAATGCCATGCGACTTGTTTGTTCAACAGTATTCTGAGTGGATTAGTGATGCTGGCCATGATCGGGATGAATTTGTTGACATAGCCTATCATACCCAGGAAACGTTGAACTGATGCTACATTTGTGGGTGTAGGCATGTCATTGATTGCCTGAACGTGTTCTTTGGTAGGTTTTAGTCCATCTTTGTTTATTACATGACCAACGTAAGAAACTTCCGACTGGCAAATCTTGGACTTGCTCGGATTGAGCTTGAAGTTTACCTGTCGTGCTTGTTCTAGAACTGCTTTAAGGTTTGTGTTGTGTTCCTCTTCTGTGTGCCCATATACTAGGATATCGTCTGTCATGACGTTGACACCCTTGAGGTCGCCTAATATGCGATTCATTTCATGAATGAAGATGTCGCTGGCAGTTTTAATGCCAAACGGCAGTCTTGTATATCTGTACCTACCCCAAGGAGTATTAAAAGTGCATTATTTGGAACTTTCATTGTCAAGCTCGATTTGCCAGTAGCCGCTATTGGCTCTGTCCGTGGGAAAGCGCATATAAAAGACCCCTTGCTGCTTATCGGAATGAACCAGATGGGATGGCCGAATTAGTTAGAGCGTCTGTCTCCCGTGTTGGTAGATCGTGGGTTCAAACCCCGGTCGAGTCAAACAAATGACTTAAAAATTTATACTTGTAGCTTCCTCGCCTGGCGCTCGGCATTATTAGGACAGGGCAAGGACTGGTTGGCTCAGTGTCAGGATAATGTGACTGAGTGGGATATCAGGTCATGGTGCTGGCAGCCTGGTCTTCCAGTGGGGCAGCACTATAAAGTCGCCATGAGTGCGCACTGTCACAAGTCGGTACCCGTCCTGATATGACCTTAGATGTTGCTAGGACCTAAAACAACAACAAACAAACTAAATTCCTTGGGAAGCATTACCCCTTGACGATGTAGTGATCTACTCTAAGTGGGTAGAAGACCATGAGCAGGATGTGACAGAAGTACTACAAGCATTCGAAGATCACGGGTTGACGGCAAAAGAATCAAAGTGTCACTTTGGGTTAACGGAGGTTAAACTGCTGGGATTTATTGTGAGCGCACGGGGACTCAGGCCCTGTCCGGAGAAGGTGGAGGCCATCCGTGAGATGGCACCTCCCACCAATGTGAAAGGGGTATGCCAATTGCTGGGGATGACAGGGTATTACAGGTCACTAATACCAGGATATGTGGAAATTGCTCAGCCACTGACGGAGCTGACAAAACGGTTCCGACCGTTTGTCTGGACAGATATGTGCAACAAATCATGGGAAGCCCTGCGGGATGCGCTAATCAAAGATGTGGTTTTGGCATATGCCCGACCGGACCAACCATACAGGCTGTATACGGATGCCTCGGATTGGTGTGTGGGAGCAATATTGGTGCAATCAGATGAGAACGGCATTGAGCCCCCCATCATGTACATATCAAAGCAACTGTCAGAGACCCAGCAGTGATACCCAACGATTGAGGAGCCCTTCGCAGTGATTTCTGCACTCATAAAATTGAGACCGTATCGATAGGGTGCAGAGTGTGTGATCATCAACAACGTACAGCGGATTTTCTTTCACAGTTAAAACCAGTGGAACCGCATCCACCCCCATTCCTAGAGGCGGAGATGGGGGCTTTCTGTGAATTGGAAGGAATACCGTGGGAGTTTGACGGTCTAGAGCAACGAGGGATACCCGAATATGAGCTGGGGACGATGCTGGAGAATGATTACATCCTTCATGGAGACCTCCTCTACTCACTGAAACCACCCCTAGGCCGTCCGAAATACCCCCACCTGGTGCTGCCACCTAGTGCACGAGAGAGGGTGATGAGGAGAGCCCACCAGGAAGTCTGCCACCAGAGGATGAGGAAAACAGTGACGCGAGTCCAGGAAAGATACAAATGGACAGGAATGCGAAAAGAGGTGTATGTGTTTCTCACAAAATGTCAGAAATTTGCAGTAAATAAACAAAGGAAGGAACGCCCTCCACCCACACCGACCGTCCTGATATGGCCTTAGATGTTGCTAGGACATAAAACAACAACAAACAAACAAACCACCCACACCGATGCCAGTCGCGCAAAATATGGGTGATATCATCGCGCTGGATATTTTTAGTGTTTTTTTGTGATAAGTTATTTATTCTGTCCATAGCGTGCAAGCTCCTGTGAGGGTGCTTGTTTTCAACGCTGGGCAGCTGTGATTCAGTTTTGGTCTGGTCCCGCACCCAGGAGTGTTTACCTGGTCTTGTTCGGGCCAACCGCTTGGAGCTTTGGGTGTCAGTAGTTTCTATATTGGTTTTTTTGTATTTTTCAAAGTTTTTTTCCTGATATGAGTATCCGGAGGACATACAGGCCTGCGGAAGAGGATCCCGTCCCTTTTGTGGTTTCTTACAGCATCCTTTTACCCACATATGTGCGGGCCATTCCCTATTTCCCCAGCCGGGAATAGATATATCCTCACCGTGATTGACCATGCGATGGGATTCGTGGAAGCAAAACCACTACCACGGAAAACAGCTGTTTTGGTGACAGATTATGTGAGGATCGAATTAGTGGCAAGATATGGGATGCCTTCAGTTTGCATAATGGACAATGGGGGTGAATTTAGAAATCTGCTAGTATCAGGATATCTACAGGAGGCAGGAGTGGATGTCAGGCACACGGCCCCCTACCACCCCCAGAGCAATGGACGGCTGGAGCGACAACATCGACGGAGATGTTGAGAAAACTGGTGAATGCCCAAGCCACGGAATGGGAGGAACACCTGGGAACGGCATTGTATGCACTTAGAATGGGCATTTCGGACATTTCAGGGTTTTCACCATGCTACCTCATGTATGCACACCACCCACCACCTAATCACTGAAATTGTACCATCGGGAAACCGGTTTGAAGAACGAGTTACACAAAGGGTGGACAAGCTTTCAATTGCATTACGGAAAGCGGCAGAGAAAAGTTGTGCGTATAACGAGGAACGCGCCACCCAGCGGATGAACGCAGGCCACTTGGAGGTGGGGGTTAAGTGTTGGTGAGAGCTATAGAGATCCATACTGGGACCATGGCTTCATCATGGTATTAGTAAGGGGATCGGTAATTACAGTAGTGGGGCCGAATAATAAAAGGCGAACAATAAACAGAGAGGATCACGATTGTGGAGGCAGGTTGGGATTGGGAAGGTATACAAACATGGCTCACATGTCCACAAAGGAGTGCGCTGTATCAAAGAAGGGTACTAGAGCGGGCACAGGAATGCAGCGAGCTAAGCCGGCCAAGCCAAGCGGGCACGCTGCTAGAATGGAATGCGTCACGTAAGCGGCGCCGGCGTACACAAACAAACCCAGAGAGTAAAACTCTGCAATCAAAGGCCGAGGACCTGCCAGAACCGACAGCCACGGGAACCAACAACACACCCATGGAAACCAACAACACGACACCCATGGAAACCAACAACCCGACACCCATGGAAACCAATGACACACCAACACACCAGGGACGACTAGTGACCACACAACCAGAAACACAGAGGTGCCCAGGATTGGCAGCGGTTGAACTGTGGTTCAGGTTTAAAAAAAAAAAAAGTAAGTAAGTAAGTGAGTGGAACGGGGGACCGCAAAAATGGTAGCCATGTGTTGCATAGTGGTACTACTGGGAGTGAGTTGGATGGGAGCAAGTGCGGACCTGTTCACCCATGACGGATTAGAGATAATAGAAACCAGCTTTATCCGAACGGTCGCGGTTGCATGGACACACACGGGAAAGTGGCTGGCGAACATATCGCACATCATTGGAAAAGCGGAGGATGTACAGCTGCGGAGGGAGTGCGTGACGAGGCTACGAAAGCGGATGGAAGGGCACTGTTGTTAGACTAATGGTGTGTTGCTGTCACATTGTGGTAACCCTGATGTTAGTTTAATGTCATGTTACTTTCACATTGTGGTAACCCTAATGTTAGACTAATGGTGTGTTGCTGTCACAGTGTCATAACACTGTTGTTAGACTAATTGCATGTTACTGTCACATTGTGGTAACCCTGGGCCGCGTTTAGGCTCCGTCTCGGAGGCGCCTCGGCGACAGGCCTGACGTCACGCTAGTCTGAACGGATTTAGCTGTTGGCCGCCTCGAAAATGGCGGCCTCCATAGGCGGCGGCCATTTGCAATGGAAAAGCTGCGCTCTGATTGGATGAAACCAATGAATAACAGCGGCCATTTTTGAGGCGCTTTTCATCTCCAGACTGAGAAGGGAGGCGTCGCCGAGACGCACTCTGAACGCAAATAGACCAAAACGCATCGCCGAGACATCTCCGCGGCGCCTCCGAGACAGACCCTGAACGCGGCCCAGATGTTAGATTAATGGCGTGCTGCTGTCACAATGTGGTAACACTGTTTGTTGTTAGACTAACGGTGTGTTACAGTCACATTGTGGTAGCCCTGATGCTAGACTAATGGCGTGTTGCTGTCACAGTGTGGTAACACTGTTGTTAGACTAATGGTGTGTTGCTGTCACAGTGTGGTAACACTGTTGTTAGACTAATTGTGTGTTATTGTCACATTGTGGTAACCCTGATGTTAGACTAATGGTGTGTTGCTGTCACAGTGTGGTAACACCGTTGTTAGACTACTTGTGTGTTACTGTCAAATTGTGGTAGCCCTGTTGTTAGCCTAATGGTGTGTTGCTGTCACAGTGTGGTAACACTGTTGTTAGACTAATGCTGTGTTTCTGTCACAGTGTGGTAACACTGTTGTTAGACTAATTGTGTGTGACTGTCCCGGTGTGGTAAGGACTAATTGCGTGTTACTGTCACATTGTGGTAACCCAGATGTTAGACTAATGGTGTGTTTCCCTCACAGTGTGGTAACACTGTTGTTAGACTAATGGTGTGTTGCTGTCACAGTGTGGTAACACTGTTGTTAGACTAATATATGTTACTGTCACATTGTGGTAACACTGTTGTTAGACTAATGGTGTGTTGCTGTCACATTGTGGTAACACTGTTGTCAGACTAATGGTGTGTTGCTGTCACATTGTGGTAACACTGTTGTTAGACTAATGGTGTGTTGCTGTCACAATGTGGTAACACTGATGTTAGACTAATGGTGTGTTACTCTCACATCCCCTGGATGGGGATCCCATTAAAGTCGTTGAGAAAACCAAATTTCTGGGCCTCATTCTCGACGCAAAACTGTCTTTTGTGCCACATATAAAGTATGTGAAAACAAGATGCCTGAAAGCGCTGGATATTCTGAGGGTACTGTCCAGCTCAGAGTGGGGAGCGGACAGAGATGTTCTGCTCTCCGTGTACAGAACCGTGGTTCGTTCACGAGTGGATTACGGCAGCATAGTATAAGGTTCCGCAAGGAAATCATATATTGGGCTGCTAGACACGATCCACCACCAGGGACTGCGCCTGGCCGTTGGGGCCTTCCGCACCTCACCAGTTCAGAGCCTTTATGTCGAAGCCAATGAACCTTCACTTAACAACAGGAGAATCAAACTGGCCATGAAATATGTAGTCAAGATAAAAACTGCATTGAATCCTGCACACAATTGTCTATTCGAGCAACATGACAAATCCAGGTATGAAGCCAGGCCAAATTACATCTGGCCACTGAGGCTCCGAATGAAACCTCATTTGGAGGCCTTGGGCGTGGATTTGGACGTGTTGGAGGATGCCAAAGTCCCAGAACATCCCCCATGGTCGTTGAGAAAGCCCTCGGTTATTCTCCGACTCACGGAACTGAGGAAGTCTGGGACACATCCACTCGAGTACCAAGGACTGCATGCAGAGATTCAAGGCCAGTTTGCAGACCACCTCTCCATATACACTGATGGTTCGAAAGACCAAAGCCGGGTAGCTGCTGCGGCAGTCTGCCGACGGGAAAAATTTGGTGTACGTTTGCCCGATCAGAGCTCGATTTTCACTGCAGAAGCCCAAACACTCCTTCTCGCTTTGGAGTGTATCGAGGTATCCAACCACACTAACTATGTTATATACAGTGATTCGTTCTCTTGCCTCCTGGCTGTTGTTGGACTGAAAACGAATCACCCTATTCTAGCAACGGTCATTTATAAAATGAACCAACTGACAACGGTGGGTATGATATCCACCTGTGCTGGGTGCCTGGCCATGCCGGCATACAAGGAAACGAACGAGCTGATCGGGCTGCGAAGAAGGCCCTGAACTGTGATCTTGAACCGTGTCTGATCCCTCACTCTGATCTGAAACCACTAATAGCCACCCACATAAAATCCAAATGGCAACATGAGTGGGATGAAAACATTAATAAACTTAAAGAAATTGAACCATCTGTGGGAAAGCCACCACAGACTCATGCGGGAGGTCGGCGGGACCAAGTGGTCCTTAGCCGCTGCCGTATTGGCCACTCGTGGCTTACACATGCTTTTCTGCTCAAGGGGGAACCTCCCCCTGAATGTATTGGGTGTCAGTCCCCACTGACACTCAAACACATTTTACTAAGTTGCGTTGATTTTTTGGCCCTGCGCCAACGGTTCTACACTGCAGACAGTATGCATGACCTTTTTACTAAGGTAAAACAGGAAAACATTTTAGCCTTTTTGAGGGCAGCTGGACTGTACCACCTCATATAGTTTACTAAATAGATTCTATCAATTATTAATAAAACTTTTCTTTTTCTATGGGAATTTGTTTCCCTTGACCACAAATATATGATTGTGAGCTTTCTAATTTAATGAGTGTCTATTGGCACATAATTGATTGTCTGCTTTTACATGTAAAAGCGATGGTTTGAACAAAAAACAAACATTTCTCGCCGTGAATATGGCCTATGCTGCCGACTCGGGGTAAAGCAACCTCCAATCAATCAATCAATCAATCAATCAATCAATCATGTCACATTGTGGTAACTCTGATGTTAGACTAATGGCGTGTTGCTGTCACACTCTGGTCGTGTTGCTGTGCTTTTTATCTCATGCTGCTGGAACATGATGATAGACTAATGGTGTGTTGCTGTCACATTGTGGTATCCCTGATGTTAGACTAATGGTGTGTTGCTGTCACATTGTGGTATCCCTGATGTTAGACTAATGGTGTGTTTCTGTCACATTGTGGTATCCCTGATGTTAGACTAATGGCATGTTACTGTCACATTGTGGTAACCCTGATGTTAGACTAATGGTGTGTTGCTGTCACATTGTGGTATCCCTGATGTTAGACTAATGGTGTGTTACTGTCACATTGTGGTATCCCTGATGTTGTAATGGTGTGTTTGCTGTCACATTGTGGTAACCCTGATGTTAGACTAATGGTGTGTTACTGTCACATTGTGGTATCCCTGATGTTAGACTAATGGTGTGTTACTGTCACATTGTGGTATCCCTGATGTTAGACTAATGGTGTGTTACTGTCACATTGTGGTAACCCTGATGTTAGACTAATGGTGTGTTGCTGTCACATTGTGGTATCCCTGATGTTAGACTAATGGTGTGTTACTGTCACATTGTGGTATCCCTGATGTTAGACTAATGGTGTGTTACTGTCACATTGTGGTAACCCTGATGTTAGACTAATGGTGTGTTGCTGTCACATTGTGGTATCCCTGATGTTAGACTAATGGTGTGTTACTGTCACATTGTGGTATCCCTGATGTTAGACTAATGGTGTTTTACTGTCACATTGTGGTATCCCTGATGTTAGACTAATGGTGTTTTACTGTCACATTGGGGTATCCCTGATGTTAGACTAATGGTGTGTTACTGTCACATTGTGGTAACCCTGATGTTAGACTAATGGCATGTTACTGTCACATTGTGGTAACCCTGATGTTAGACTAATGGTGTGTTGCTGTCACATTGTGGTAACCCTGATGTTAGACTAATGGTGTGTTACTGTCACATTGTGGTATCCCTGATGTTAGACTAATGGTGTGTTACTGTCACATTGTGGTATCCCTGATGTTAGACTAATGGTGTGTTACTGTCACATGTGTAACCCGAGTTAGATAATGGTGTGTTGCTGCACATTGTGGTAACCCTGATGTTAGACTAATGGGTGTTACTGTCACATTGTGTATCCCTGATTTAGACTAATGGTGTGTTACTGTCACATTGTGGTATCCCTGATGTTAGACTAATGGTGTGTTACTGTCACATTGTGGTATCCCTGATGTTAGACTAATGGTGTGTTGCTGTCACATTGTGGTATCCCTGATGTTAGACTAATGGTATGTTACTGTCACATTGTGGTATCCCTGATGTTAGACTAATGGCATGTTACTGTCACACTCTGGTCATGTTGTGCTATTTATCTCATACTGCTGCAACATGATGTTAGACCAATTGTGTGTTGCTGTCACACTCTGGTCATGTTGTGCTATTTATCTCATGCTGCTGCAACATGATGTTAGACTAATGGTGTGTTGCTGTCACACTCTGGTCATGTTGTGCTATTTATCTCATGCTGCTGCAACATGATGTTAGACTAATGGTGTGTTGCTGTCACACTCTGGTCATGTTGTGCTATTTATCTCATGCTGCTGCAACATGATGTTAGACCAATTGTGTGTTGCTGTCACACTCTGGTCATGTTGTGCTATTTATCTCATGCTGCTGCAACATGATGTTAGACTAATGGTGTGTTGCTGTCACACTCTGGTCATGTGCTATTTATCTCATGCTGCTGCAACGTTGGTGCCATGATCGTGTTATGCTGTTATGACATTGTTGTTCTGCTAATGTCCGGCGAGTGTGATTCTGGTGCCCTACTTATTGTTGTTATTGTGAATGTGATGTCACGCTATGGTCATGCTGCTGTCATGGTAACGTCCTTCAGTTGATGCGTGGACGATCTGCTTTTCTCCGGAGGCCCGGTACCTGGCATCAGGCAGCCACACTGGCAAGATCAACCTGTTTGGTGTTGAGTCGGGAAAACAGGAGCATCAGCTGGATACGTGCGGCAAGTTCACCCTCAGCCTGGCCTACGTAAGTCCGCCTCTGTCAGCCACAGACCGCGTCTGTCAGCAGAACTGGCCACCTTGTGTCTCCATGTGTATCTAGAACTGACCTAGTGTCTTCATGTATCTCCCTGTACAACTGACCACCTTCTGTCTCCATGTGTATCCAGAACTGATCTAGTGTCTTCACGTGTCTCCCTATAGAACTGACCACCTTGTGTCTCCATGTGTATCCAGAACTGACCTAGTGTCTTCATGTGGCTCCCTGTACAAACTGACCACCTAGTGTCTCCATGTGTATCTAGAACTGATCACCTTGTGTCTCCATGTGTATCCAGAACTGATCACCATTTGTCTCCATTTGTCTCCCTGTAGAACTGACCACCTAGTGTCTCCATTTGTCTCCCTGTAGAACTGACCACCTAGTGTCTCCATTTGTCTCCCTGTAGAACTGACCACCTAGTGTCTCCATTTGTCTCCCTGTACAACTGATCACCATGTGTCTCCATTTGTCTCCCTGTACAACTGACCACCTACTGTCTCCATTTGTCTCCCTGTAGAACTGACCTTCATGTGTCTCCCTGTACAACTGACCACCTAGTGTCGTCATAAGTCTCCATTATAACTGACCACCTAGTGTCTCCATGTGTATCTAGAACTGATCACAATGTGTCTCCCTGTACAACTAACCACCTAGTGTTTTCATGTGTCTCCCTGTACAACTTACCACCTAGTCTCTCCATGTGTATCTAGAACTGACCACCTAGTGTCTCCCTGTAGAACTGACCACCTAGTGTCTTCATGTGTGTGTCTCCCTGTAGAACTGATCACCTAGTTGTAGAATCTAATGCTCAGATATGTGGCTGTATATGTAGGCTATGAGGAAAACAATACAGATAAAGAGAAAGGAAGAGAGTAAAGTGTAATAGAAGAGAAAAGAGTCCAGCACTCTGGTTTATTGCTTATATAGTTACATGGGTTCATTGTAGAGTATCATACCACCTCCTTCCCCCAATGGGAATCGAGCATTCCTGGCCCTGCCAATAGGGATCCAGCATTCTTGGTCTCCATGGATACCAGTGGTCTTCCTGCCACTAGTAGCTGTATGGCCAATGGCCACCACCAACCTTGACCTTTTGAGTGTGGTGAACCCTACCCCGGCGGAAGGGCTAGGCCCTGAGTGCAATCACACCCGTACCTGCCAGCACCACTATGTCTATTTACATCCCACTCAGGCAACACCAACCCATATATATGTAGTAGTCTATATATGCATATTTTACCTCGGTACAACGCCTCGGCTACTCGAGGCCGAGGGAGAAGGTAGCAACATCCGGTACAGCAATTAGCATATTCCACTCGTGAGCGGTGGACGTTTGCGAGTAAGTACAGCGGTCTTTTTCTACAATAACTCCAGAACTTGGGGTTAGTTTATGGATATTTTTTAAGGATTGTGTATAAAGAGTAGACCAATATTCTCTACGAATATTAGAATATTGGCGATTATATTAAAGAAGTTATTGGCGAAAAACCGATTCGGGTGCCGGTACGGTAGAGTTGACAGCGCCGTGTGGTTTACTTCTGGTCGGATTTCCGACTCGATATTCGCTTTTGTTTCGTAGCGTTTTTATGACTTTAAACCCAAGAATAACATATTGCTTGGGTACATCAATATTCTCTATGAATATTAGAATATTGGTGAATATATTAAAGAATATATTGGCGAAAAACCGATTTGGGTGCGGTACGGTAGAGTTGACAGCGCCGTGTGGTTTATTTCTGGTCGGATTTCCGACTCGATATTCGCTGTTGTTTCGGAGCGTTTTTATGACTTCGAGGCCGAGGGAGAAGGTAGCAACATCCGGTACAGCAATTAGCATATTCCACTCGTGAGCGGTGGACGTTTGCGAGTAAGTACAGCGGTCTTTTTCTACAATAACTCCAGAACTTGGGGTTAGTTTATGGATATTTTTTAAGGATTGTGTATAAAGAGTAGACCAATATTCTCTACGAATATTAGAATATTGGCGATTATATTAAAGAGGTTATTGGCGAAAAACCGATTCGGGTGCCGGTACGGTAGAGTTGACAGCGCCGTGTGGTTTACTTCTGGTCGGATTTCCGACTCGATATTCGCTTTTGTTTCGTAGCGTTTTTATGACTTTAAACCCAAGAATAACATATTGCTTGGGTACATCAATATTCTCTATGAATATTAGAATATTGGTGAATATATTAAAGAATATATTGGCGAAAAACCGATTTGGGTGCGGTACGGTAGAGTTGACAGCGCCGTGTGGTTTATTTCTGGTCGGATTTCCGACTCGATATTCGCTGTTGT
>CM059187.1:159048669-159075482 GCA_030323885.1 Branchipolynoe longqiensis | reverse complement strand
ATCCACCCCCAGTACGAGAGGTTCACCAGGGGCGCCCCCTCGACTCAACCGCCGCCCCCTGCGTTCAGGGGAGGCGGCGCCCCCTCTGCACTACCGCAACCCGCACGCCCACACCGCCACCTCCGTGGCCGACATGGTCCGCAAGATACTCGACTCGGCCGACACTCAGAGCGCCGGTCGATGCAAAGGTATTTCGCCCTATTACATATTCCCCTGTGACTTAATAAAATGGGGGGTGGAGAGGAAGGCGGTGAAGCGAGGAGAGGTGAGCAAGGACGAGTACACCCTCGCCCTCCGGATGCTGGAGGCCCACCCCGTCTTCCCGCCCACTCCCTTCCCGGACTCAGCCACCATGCCCTTACTGTCCACCGGGACAACCTTATCCACCCCTGGGCTACCGTCCGCCGCTACTCTCAGATGGTATTCACATGGATCGCGGACGGTAGGCTCCCCCACGGCTGGCACAGCTGGCAGGCCCTCACCACACCCATCGCCTCCCTCCCCGCCCAGGCCCGCCCCTCCGACCCCGCCCGACACCCGGGTTCCCATCAGCCGGGAGACCCATGGCGCCCCCTGCCCTGCGATCGGGCGGGCGCTGGTGAGACCCATGGAGAGAGGGCATTGAGATATCGACACGCTTGCGCATACTGTGCAAACGTGAGGAAAGTCCTCACAATACACTCGGAGGCCGTGTGCCTCAGCAAAAGATGCCGTGATCGCGGGGCCCCCACCCCGACCCCCGCTACGGATTTTTGATCCGCCGTCCCCTACAGCCCGGCCCGGAGGGACCCAGCCGGCCCCACCCAAGACCAGTTGCTGACCCCCACACACCCACAACCGACCTTCCTCACATCTAACCGCCTCACATCTCACCGCCTCTTATCTCGCAGCCGCCACCCCTGGCGCCTCACATCTCCCCGCCAGCCCATCCGACCCGGGTCCCGACCACAGAACCCCAAACGCCCGCCCCCCCCACTGCGGCGGAGCACACACCCTACCCGGTTGCAAAGACCCCACCCCCCTAACCGCCCGCCACGACCACTCCACTGCCCGCTGAGACCGAACAGACCCTCCCTCAGACCACCACACTGCACCCAACCGCCATGCCGCTCTCATCTCTGCCGACCACCCGGCCACCACACACCGTGGTCTCACCGCAGGCCTCGCCTGTGAAGTAGCCATCCCAGCCGCCCTGGCGGCCCCCCACGCCACCCACGCCACCCAGTCCACCCACGCCACCCACACTCCCCCGGAAGCGGCCGGCCCGCACCCGGTTACCGCCCAGCACGGCCGCCAGCTGGCGGCCACAACCAACACCACAACCCAACCCCCACGCCGCCCTCCCCCTCCCTCAGCGCCCAACCTCGCCACAGAACCGGCCCCCGCCCTACACCCTCCCCCAGCGACACAGCCTACCTAACCCATCTCCCCGGCCTCCCCCCCCGATGCCGACAAACACCCCCCCCCCCCCACTCCCCCCCCCCCTCCCCCTACCCCCGACGCCCACCTCCACCTCACGACCGCACACCTCCTCCCCCCAGCACACCCTCCCCTCCCCACCCCCCACGACACCTCAGTGAGCATATCACCGACGTAGTCGACCCCCACATCCAAGACACCCTCCCCGCCACCCCCTCCTGCGGCCCCTCCCCTCAACAATACCGCCCTACCCTCCTCGCCATATGGCCCCCACGCCTCTAGTGAGTCCTGGGCCCGCCACCCCACCTTCACCCGCGCATACACCGCACTCACTTTTTGGCCGCCCGCATCCCCCTTCCCTCTGGCCTCCACATCCCCGCCTGGCGTTTCCGCCTCCGCAAATACCCCTAACCCGCACTCCTTGACCTCCTCGAGTTTGGATTCCCATTCAAACTTTGCCTCTTCCCCCCCCCCCGCCCAACCTTCACCAACCACCGCGAGCCCCCCGAGCACGCCCCACACATACAGAGCTTCAGTAAAACCGAGCTCGCCCTCGGCGCCCTCGCGGGCCGCTTCACCGTCCCTCCCTTCACCCCCCTGGACCCAGGTCTCCCCGATGATGACCCGCCCTAAGTCCGACCCAGGCAAGAGGCGGGTCATCGTCGACCTTTCCTTCCCCCCCGGGGCCAGTGTCAATGCCGGCATCCCCCGCCGGGAATACCTCGGCAAACCTCACACATACACCCTCCCTTCAGTCGCCGACCTTGGCCGCCCCCTCGTGGGAGAGGGCCCAGGCGCTTACCTATGGTCGGCCGACATATCGCGGGCCTACCGGCAACACCGCGCAGACCCCCTCGCCTGCCCCCTGTACGGGGTCACTCTAGATGGTAACATCTATATCGACCTCGCCCTCCCTTTCGGCTGCCGCTCCTCGGGCGCGGCCTGTGTCCGGGTGACGGCCGCCGTTGCCTGGATCATGAGGCACGATGGATTTCACATTCTCGTCTACGTCGACGACTTTGTCGGGTGCGAGGCCTCATACCTCAGGGCCTGCCAGGCCTTTGATGCTTTCTCGCCCTCGCCGCCGCCCTCGGGCTCGAATTGGCCCCCGGAAAATGTCATCCCCCCGCTGTCTGCCTTTCCTGGCTGGGCTTTGCCCTCGACAGTGAGGCGATGACAGTTCGCATCGCCCCCGACAAGGTCGACGACCTCATCCTCTCCTGTGAGGCCAGCCTCACCAGCCCCGCCATCACTCGCCGCGACCTCCAGAGCCTCCTCGGGCGCCTGAACCACGTGGGCAGCTGCGTCCTCCCTGCCCGGAGGTTCATGAGTCGCCTCCTCGGGGCGCTGCGTGGCTGTTTCGGCTGCGCCACACTCACCCTCGACAGCGACGCCCTCCTGGACCTGAGGTGGTTCGCCCTCTAAGGCCGTGCCTCGAACGGCCTCCACCTCCTCCGCGCCCCGGCGGGGCGCACTTACGTCATTAAGTGTGACTCCTGCCTCTCGGGCGGGGGCGCCTACTCTGCTACACACTGCTATGCCCGAGGGTACACCTCGGAGTTCCGGGCGCGCTTCCCCGACATACATGAGTTGGAGGCGGTCAACCTTGTCGTCGCCCTCCGCACCCTCCTCTCGGATGACGCCACAGGGGCGACCGTCATCGTCAACACTGACAATATGGCCTCTGCCACCTCCCTCACCTCGGGCCGAGACCGGGACCCCACCCTGGGGACCTGTGGCGGGAGCTCTGGCTCCTCGCTGTGACGGGCTCCTTCACCCTCAACATAGTGCACAAGCCCGGGGCGGGCCTCGTCTTTGCCGATGCCCTCAGCCGCGCCCACCTCGACAGGCCCTGGGCCGAGGTGGCCCGAGGTCGACGGCGTCGCCCGCCTCGGCCTCGCCTCCCTCGCCCCCGCGACCTGGAGGAACCGTCGACGCCAGGCTCAGGACTATGTGGCATACTTCGTCGCCCGAGGGCTCGCACCCCTCGGCCCCTCCAACTTCGAGGTCGCCGCCTGTGCGGCCTCCCTCTATGCCCGCGGCCTCGCCCCTGCATCCATCAAAAATGCCCTCTCTGGAGCGCGCTCCTGGGTCGAGGCCGCCGGGGGTCCCCCACCGCCTTCGACTCGACCCTCGCCAAGGATGTCTGCCGCGGATGCGAGCGCGCCTACGGCCATGTACCACGCCATGCGCCCCCTCTGATGCCGCATCACCTCGCCCTCGTCATCTCCCACCTCGCCCAGGCGGGCCCGCCCTCAGTCGTCCCTCGGGCCACCCTCCTCCTCGGGTACTTCGGCATGCTGCGACAGTCGAACCTGTTGCCGCCGAGTCCCGAGGGCTGGGGCGGCCCCCACACCATCACCCGTGGAGACGTGCTCCCGGCCCCCGGGGGCCTCCGGGTCACCGTCAGGACCTCCAAGACGATATCCGGGCCCGTGGGGGCCATCGCCCTCTTTATTTTCGCCTGCCCGAGGCCCGGACTCTGCCCTATCACTGCCTGGAATGCTGCCGTCCTGCAGCATCCCCCGCCCTCGGGCCGCCCCCTCGACCCGCGGTCCCTCACCGCCCTCCTTCGAGGCGCCCTCTGCGCCCGAGGCGTCCCAGGGGCCGAGGCCTTCACCCTCCACAGCCTCCACCGAGGCGCTGCCCAGGCTTGCCATGCCACCGGCATCGACATCTCCGACATCATGGCCCAGGGGACATGGACCTCTGAGGCGGTGCATGCCTACGTGCCCCGTCTCGCCCCCTCGGCGGCCCCTCGGGCCCTCTCCTCCGTCTTGGTGGAGGGCTCCTCGGATCCACCTCCCTGACCCAACTATTAGACATTACTATTATTGACATTCACCTTACCTTTCTTACTTAAATTGTTCCATGCTGATACCTCATATATGTAATTGTTCCATGCTGATACCTCATATATGTTACACATGCTTACATTGCTCTCCTGATATACATGCTTGATGATTGCTTACTGATATCCATGATTATCTCGGCATTTCTCAATGAAATGCCTTTTATCCACACACGCTTCCTCGTCCTTCCTTGTCGCGCATCGGTCGTAATGCTCGCATTGCGTTTGATGCGAGGTGAGGGAGGACCCTCCCCCTCTCTCTTCCTCCAGCCGTTGGCCCTTACACAATCTCCCGCGCTTCCCTCCCTTAAAGCCAGCCCCGAGGCCGCCTCAGGCCACTCGCCCTCCTGCCTCCAGACACTCTACTCCTCCAGCCCTTTTTTCCCCACCCACCATCCCTATACACCAACTATCCATTATAGGGTGGAGGGCTCCTCGGATCCACCTCCCGGACCCAACTATTAGAAATTACTATTATTGACATTCACCTTTCCCTTCTTACTTAAATTGTTCCATGCTGATACCTCATATATGTAATTCTTCCATGCTGATACCTCATATATGTTACACATGCTTACATTGCTCTCCTGATATTCTTGCTTGATGATTGCTTGCTGATATCCATGTTTATCTCGGCATTTCTCAATAAAATGCCTTTTATCCACACATGCTTCCTCGTCCTTCCTTGTCGCACATCATATTAAATATAGTATACAAAGTTCCAGTCACAATGCTATTGTACACAGAGTATACAATGTTAATGAAACTCGTTGAGTACACGCGTCACAGGCGTCATTATGTAAAGTCCCTACTTACTAATGGTAGTCGTGTGGTTCCTAACCCGGTCGGTTTCTACACGTTGTGGTGGCCATTTTGTAAAGTCGACGGCTGGCAGCTGTAGTTGTGTAGGCAGGCTAATAGGAAATCAATACAGGCAAGGATAAGAAAGGCAGAGTATAGAGTGAAAGTAAAGTAAGTGAGAGCTTGCACCCTCAGGTTTATTATTATATAGTGGTTTCTGGACTTGGTGTACCACCTGACCATGCTCCCCAGTGAACAGTAAACATTTCTAGGTCCACCAATCAACAGTGAGCATTTCTGTGTCACAATGGCAACTGTGATCTACCCACCACCACCATGCCTTGTGGCTTCTTTGGCCTCACCTGCCCTGTTGTGTCTGTGTGTGTGGTGATTTGAGACTAACAGTTGAGGGGGAGGGGGTTGTGAGTAGAGCTATTGAGCTCCTTCCACACTAACAGTAGTGCCCCTCTCACACTATCTATAGAATACACAATGACTATTTAATACCAGTAAAGGATCACCAGCACTACATAATTACATTAATGCACCTGGCCCTATACATCATTTACCTTTATAGACCATTTATAATCCCTCATAGACCAGTTCAGATTCCCCACCAATGTGTTTTATAGGATTATTTTACATAGTGGTGTGTATATGCTATATATATTGTAGTATATACCTGCTAGACCTATATATATATAGTGGTGTGTATATGCTACATATATTGTAGTATATACCTGCTAGCCATATATATATATAGTGGTGTGTATATGCTACATATATTGTAGTATATACCTGCTAGCCCTATATACAGTGGTGTGTATATGCTACATATATTGAGGACAACCCTTGTATGGCATGCAACAAGCAAGGGCATTTTGCTAAAGTATGCAGAACCGGCCGGACAAGTGCGAATTCGATTAACGTAATAGACATAGAAAGCCAGACGAATGACGAATATTGGCAGCACAAGGAGGAAGACGGGGAGTCGGAAGAAGAGGACCTCTTCATTGGCATGGTGCAAGAAGATACCACAGCCGGTGCGAAGCTGTGGTATTCTAAAGTCCGGATAGGCAACATAGACATTAAATTTAAATTTGACACGGGGTCCGAGGCAAATTTAATCCCGAAGCGCATTTACGACAAGCTGCCTCGACTGAAGCTAATTCCGACCAGGTGCAATTTGATTATGTACACCGGCCAGCGTGTTAAGCCAGTGGGGGAGACGATGATCAATGTGAATGGACGCCAGCTGAAATTTCAAGTTCTTTGTTGGACGCTTGTGTGGTACTGCGTCTGGTCACACGGGTTGATGTGTTGAGTCAGCATACAGATAGATGTCAGCAATGCTGCTTCACAAATGGTAAATAGATTTAATGATGTATTTCTCGGGTTAGGGAAAATAAAAGTAAACGCTCTTATCCATTTAGATAAAACTGTGGCAGTTATAATTGATCCCCAAGAAGAATACCTCATGCTGTGATAGATGATGTTAAACACGAGTTAGACCACATGTTAGAGTTAGGGGTAATTGTGAGCAAGCGGAACCAACTCCATGGGTTAATTCAACCACAATGGTACACAAGCCAGGAAAGACACGTATCTGCCTAGACCTAACTAAATTGAATAAGGCCATACTGAGAGGGCCGTATCCTACACGGACGATAGAGCAAGTTGTTGCCAATAAGTGTGAGGCGAGTTATTTTTCAGTCTTAGATGCTAACTCGGGTTATTGGCAGATAGAGTTGGATCATGAAAGTTCTGTCCTGTGCACCTTCAATACCCCATGGGGCAGGTACCGCTATACCCGATTGCCGTTTGGCATTAAAACAGCGGGAGATATCTTTATAGAACAAATGAATGAGATATTAAAAGATATTGAAGGATTTAGCGTAATAACAGATGACATTTTAATTTACGTTAAAACTGAAAAAGAACATAATGAGTGTTTAGAGAAAGTGTTGCAGCGAGCTAGAGATGTTAACCTAAAAGTAAATCCTGCTAAATCACGTATCTGTAAGTGAGAAGTAAATTATGTTGGACACACACTATCAAACAGCGGGTTGAAGCCCAGTAAAGAGTGTATTCAGGCTATTGTAGATTTGCTGACACCACAGGATAAACCAGCACTTCAAAGGTTTCTCAGGATGGTGGGATATGTTGGGAAGTTTATGCCTAATCTAGCCTTTAAGAATAGTGTTAAAAAAAGACATGGCATGGCACTGGCAGGAAAGCCAAGAGGAGGCATTTAAGAAACTGAAAACCTTGTTAGTAAGTGCGCCTGTATTGAAGTTCTACAATGTTAAGAAACCAATAGTACTGCAAGTGGATGCATGCAAATCGGGGTTAGGGGCCATGTTGTTTCAGGAGAATAGACCGATATCCATGGCTTCTAAAGCCCTGAGTCCAGCAGAAGCAAATTACACCATCATTGAAAAGGAGCTTTTGGCCATTTGCTTTGGATGTAAGAAATTTCACGAGTACATATACGGTAAACCCATAACAATCCAAACTGACCACAAGCCCCTGGTCTCGATTATGCAAAAGCCACTTCATTTGTTGTCTGCCCGAATGCAGTGCATGCGAATGCGCCTGCAAAATTATGATCTAAATGTAACCCATGTTCAAGAACAGTATATGTACTTTGCAGACACCCTGTCATGCGCGCACTCCGCAAAGACAGCACCAAATAATCTGTTCGACAAAGATGTAAAAGTGGCCGAGATCAGCATCAAGAAAGACTACATGCACCAAGTAGCACACGAAACAAGTAACGATAATGTACTAACGAAAGTAGCAGCATTGACAAAGAATGGGTGGCCAAATGATAAGGATAAGGTAAATAATGATGTACAGCCGTATTACGCATTTAAAGATGACATTACAGTAGAGAGCAACAATGTTCTAGTAAATAATGACAGGTTAATAATACCGAAATCGGTGCAGAAACAGTTGTTGAACAAAATTCATGAATCCCACATGGGGATAGTAAAGTGTAAGCAAGTTGCAAGAGACAGCGTTTTTTGGTCGGGCATAAATAGCCAAATAGAAGACTTAATTAATCGATGTGAAATATGCCAGCAGTTCAGGAAAGCCCAACAATCTGAACCGATGATACCGCATCCAATTCCAAAATTACTGTTTCAGAAAGTAGGAGTGATTTCTTCCACGTGCAACACCAACATTTTTTATTAATAGTAGACTATTATAGTAAGTTCCCAGAAATTGTCGAAATGAGGTGCATTAAGAGCGAGAGTACGATTGCAGAATTAAAAAAGGTATTCGGGAGGTACGGTATTCAAGAAATTGTAGCATCGGATAATGGCCCACAATTTAGCAGCGCAGGGGACAGAAAGTTTGCCTCAGATTACGGATTCAAACCCATATACAGTAGCCCGATGTAGGCCCAAAGCAATGGGGAGTCTGAGCAATTTGTACAGACTGTAAAAAGGTTAACGAAAAAATTGATCTTAGAAAACGGGGATATAAATATATCACTTCTAAACTATAGTAATGCACACATAGAGGGATTAGATGCATCCCCGGCGCAATTACTGATGTCACAAACACTGCGATCAAAAATTCCCAAAGAAGTTACAGGCACACATACAGACAAACATGCACATACAGACGACCAAACGGAGACATTTCGACAAGCGGGGCACTACCACACATGAAACACTAAAGAAAGGGGATACAGTGAGGTATAAAGATCAAAACGACAGATGTGCAAAAGGGACCATCATAAACCCATCCCAATCTTATCCTAGAAGTTACAGCATAATCACAGCAGACAACAGACGAATACGTCGAAAACACAAAGATGACATCAAACACCCTAATCCCAACGGTTACAGCGATAGACCAGCAGTCAGAACAACAACACAGCACAGTAACAGCTGTCAAAACACTAGGACAATCCAGGCAGGTAAACCTACAATGCATTACACAACACGACACGGCCGAGTGAGTAAACCGGGAGATAGATATAGTGCCGTAACGTGACGGAGGTATCAGAGCAATGTTAAACACGGAGAGGTAATAGTAACGGTGACCCGCAGTGCAGCGGACGGCCATGTATGAGCATTGATATGAACACATTGTATTTCTGATTTAAAAAAACCTGTGGTTGCTTACAGGGTGAAAATGTTAGAGGTAAGAGAAACTGAAATAACACTTGTCTTGTTTAATCTTTATTGGGGGGAGAAAAAAAAAGTCGATGGGAGAGAACGGTGATAATGAGTTGCAGAAAGGCGAGGAGAATATTATGTGTAAGATGGATTCTTTGTTATTATAAAAAAGGGGATGTAAGATGTTGTACTTTATGAATGCCCCCGGGCACGGCAGTGGTCACCGGACCGGCTGAGAGTTGTGGTGGTGAATCAGGAACGCTAATAAACCCAGTCATGAACTACCTCTTGTTGTGTTCACTTCACCGATACGCTACAGTGTGTATATGCTACATATATTGTGGTATATATCTACTAACTCTATATATATAGTGGTGTGTATGTGCTTCATATATTGTAGTATATACCTGCTAGCCCTATATATAGTGGTGTGTATATGCTATGTATATTGTAGTATATACACGGGAGCCCTATATATACAGTGATGTGTATTACTACATATATTGTAGTATATACCTGATAATCCAATATATATATGGTGGTGTTTACATGCTGCATATATTGTAGTATATACCTGCTAGCCCTATATATATAGTAGTGCATATATTGTAGTATATACCTGCTAGCCCTATATATATAGATGTAGAGCCACCCAGGTTTGGCTACTCACTTGGTTGGTTATTGGAGTTTTATGTCCTGGTAACATCTAATATCATATCAGGATGGGGAGTGCCTTATGACAGTGCATACTCGTGGTGACTTTATAGTGCTCTCCCACTGTGAGACCAGGCCACCAGTACCATGACCTGATATCCCACTCAGTCATATTATCCTGGCACTGTGCTAACCAATCCATGCCCTATCATATTAATGCTGAGCCCCAGGCTAGGTAGCGACAAGGATCACTTCTCAAAGTCATCAGTTCGACTTGGCTGGGATTCGAACTCCCGACCTTCCGCTGTATACCGATTTGGCCAACGCGTCCATATCTATGCTACATATATATGTGATGTATAAGCATTATGCGAGTATAAAGGCGCGGAAGGGAATTATTCTTATTCTTATTATTATTCTTCTTCTATCGATTCAAGCCCTGGAATTTGAACCATGCAGACCTCCGCCTACAGCACTTGAACCGTGCAGACTGTAACGTATCAGTGAAGTGAACACTCTGAGAAGTGATCCTTGTCACCTCCTGTATGGATCTTGTTGACCGTTCCGCCAACCGCTCAGCCGAAGTCCTTCGTGACAGATGAGACGGTTGCCCCGTAGACTCATTTTTAATCTGGTTGCGCGAACACGCTTCCAGGTCTTGTTCTTTTGTACTATAGCCAGACTTTATATATATATATATGTATATATATATATATATATGGCTGGTGCTTTTTGTATAACAGTGTATATGAATATAGTACATACAGTATAATATACACGCCCCTATATAGGATGAACAATTACTGATAAGCCTCATTGATAAGGTCTGCATCCTCATCAGTCAAGCTACAGGTCATGCATATGTAACGCATGGCGGTCGGCGCCACATCTACAGCAGTAGATTGGCTGCGATCTCCTGGTGATAGCTAATCGTGGGATGGCATGTGGGGGGATGGGGGGAGGAACACTGCCATCTGAAGTTAAAGCTAAGATTCCATATATGTGGTATGTGGCAGCCATTCACATTCGCATTCGCACCGATCTGTCCATTGAGCGATCCACTTTGCCATCCACACATTCACACTCACATTCGCATTTGCACCGCTCGGTCCTTTGCGCATTCGCATTCGCATCCACATTCGCAACAGGACATATGGAACCACCGTGCATTTACATGCTTTTCCTTTTTTTTTTACATTCTCATTCACAACTGGACATATGGAAGCACCACCATGCGTTGACATGCTTTTCCATTTGTTGACACATTTGCATACCGCGTACCGCATACCACATACCACATACCGCGTACATGGAATCTTAGCTTCAGGGGGAACCGAGATAAGTGAGTGAATCCCTCGGGAGGGGACTGGGTCAGGGGTGGGGCGTCTCAGCAAATGGCATGGGAATAGGGCACCTGGATCTTTAGATGTATGAATGGGGCTCCAACAGCGATGTAAGACTGGTTTGGAATAGTGAGCGTAGAAGCTGGACACAAGGCAATTATGGGATGGCTGAATGAGTAGAGCACTCAGGTTCTGTGTGTGTGGTGGTGGGGAAGTTCATTGCCACCCGAGTCAGAGTAGAGACTTGCAAAGTTTGTGCTTTTTGCTGTGTTGGCTATAACTGGGGATTAGTAGGATAGGGAAAGGAGATGGCGGAATGAGGAAGATCAATTGTGAATATTTGAATTTCTCTCTGCTTCATCTGTTAATATTGGAAAGCAGAAATACAAACAAATTCACTCTGGTTCATGAGTTTATATTGTAAAGCATAAATAACTGGAAATTCACTGTGATTCAGCAGTGATTCAGCAGTTAATATTAGAAAGCACGAATAAATAATAGCTATAGTAAAATTCACTAGCTGTATGGGGAAAGGCATACTGCACACATATGATAAGTCTAACCTTAAATGCAGCAGTGTACGGACCATATGGATTTAATCGACAACACTGAAAAGAAGTATTATTGTTACGTGAAGCACAGGTGAACAGGTAAATATGTTTATTCTGCTGAATAAGTCTTTTGTCAGTGCCAAAGCACTGGTCTTCCAGCCATTTTTCAATTCAGGGTTATTTACACAAAAGGTATATAGAATAAGGTATACAACAAGTATTGAATACACAATTTGCAGCATGTAATACAATGAAATTCTGTAAGCCAAAAGTTCCATAGCAATATGGTAACAGTAGTCTCATATAACTAGATCAATATTAGTCAGATCAATGTGAATATTTACATAGTATTAGAATGTAAGCAGAAGTTATCTTTTGTATTCAGTTGGTAAAGTTGTAGTCAGTTTTAATGTTCAGTTCCAGTTAGGCAAGCGGTATATAAATGTTAGTTTGTTAGAAATATTCTAGTGTAACTCTAGTGTAGTTAGTTATGTGAGTTTATGAATTATGTTGTTGGGGTGGGGTTGTTAATAATACACTGGACCAGCTGTGACCAGTGAAGCACTCCTTTTGCAGCCATCCGGTCTGGTCGATAACACCAACATGCTTTTCCATTTTTTTTTACACATTTGCATACTGCATACTGCATACCACATACCGCGTATATGGAATCTTAGCTTCAGGGGGAACCGAGATGAGTGAGTGAATCCCTCGGGAGGGAAGTGGGTCAGGGGTGTGGGGGGGTCATGGAACTTATTCTAATGCTGGAACCTGTGTCTGTGTAGGCAGGCTATGGTAAAGTCAATACAGCCTGAGGCGTTCTCTGTGCCGGAGTGGTTAGAGTGTCTGACTTTTTTTCTAGGTCAGATTCCTAATCTGAGGGTCAGCGGTTCGATTCCCCGTGCCCCCAGATCTGCCAATTTGGATTTCCACTGCTGTGTATAACTTACAGCGTCATCAAAGGCCGGTTGCTCTCATACCATGTCTATGTGGTGTGGGAGGTTAAAAATCCCTTGGGTTGGTAAAAGTGTAAGGTTGGGCTTTCTATCGACCATCAGTGGAGTGGGGAAGACCAGTTGTCTGTGACTGGGATTTCCCCTGCTTGGGACAACTAATGTACAAAAAAAAATGAGAGACAAATAAGTGTTCACACTTCCTGTCTACCATTAGCTATATCGTATGCGGTATGCAAATGTGTAAACAAATGGAAAAGCATGTTGGTGTTATAGACCAGACGGGATGGTCGAATGAGTTGAACGTCCGTCTCCGGTTTTAGTTCAAACCCTGGTCGAGTCAAACCCCTGACTTCACAATTGATCCGTTTTGCTTCCTAGCCAGGAGCTCTGCATTATTAGGATAGGCCAAGGGCTTGTTTGGCCCAGTGTCAGGATAATGTGAGTGAGTTGGATATCAGGTCATGGTGCTGGTGGCCTGGCCTCCCAGTGGGGCAACACTATGAAGTCACCATGAGTGCACAATGTCACAAGTCGGTACCCGTCCTGATATGACCTTAGATGTTGCAAGGAGGTAAAGCTCCAACAACTACACAACCATTCGATATATATTTGTATGTTAGTGTTACAGTTTGTTATATATATAAGTTTGAAATCTGGGCTGAGAATGACTGCCCGGCACACGCACAAGCCGGGACTGACCGGTGGTGGCGCTGGTCTAGGCAACACAGGGGCAAATACGGCAAGTCAATGATTGGACATAATAATAGAAGTAATACAAATAATAATCATAATTATTAGGTTAGAGCTCCGCCCCTTTTATATACGCATAATAAATTATACATTATATATATATATAACAATATTATAGTACGTATAATTTATTATGCATGTATAAATAGGCGGAGTATTTATTATTATTATTTATTCTTCAATATATTATTATTGTCCAATCATTGACTTGCCCTGAGTTGCCCCGGTTGCCTGCTACTAGCGCCACCACCGGGCGCTTTTCTCACCAATCCGCCCGGGCAAGTCACTGCCTCACTGTGAGACCGTCGGGTTTGCGGCCTTCTCCAAGATGCACCAAGACGAAAGCATCGAGCATTACGGTCCTCATAATATGAAGACGAAGAAGGCTGCAAACGGGAACCACAGTGCGGGGAAGCGTTCACCTGCCAGAGCAGCGCGTAGGGCATGCTATGCATGGAACGGGGACAATGGATGCGTTCGCTCAGACTGTCGTTTCTCCCATGCTTGTTCCCTATGTGGCTCCAAGGGACACACCCGATCTAAGTGTAAAGACTGACGTTCGAAGGTTAGGCGATCCTCCTGCTCTATCCTTCCTTCCTATATGTAGCCACACTTTATAGTACGTATAATTTATTATGCATGTATAAATAGGCGGAGTATTTATTATTATTATTTATTCTTCAATATATTATTATTGTCCAATCATTGACTTGCTCTGAGTTGCCCCGGTTGCCTGCTACTAGCGCCACCACCAGGCGCTTTTCTCACCAATCCGCCCGGGCAAGTCACTGCCTCACTGGATTTCAAACTTTTACCGGTATGCATGTTATCTCGCTTGCCCAGACGCTCAATAAAAGTGTCCGACCCAACACGTGTCTCTATCCTTCCTTCCTATACGTAGCCACACTTTATATGTATATACAGCTATACTGCATAATAGTTCGATAACCTCCACAAACACAGTTGTGTATTAGTTTAAATGTATGTGATATGTATTTCAATATATGAACGTTTGGATAAAATATTAAGATTTGTAAATTTGCATTTTAGAACTACTTCATTTCTTGCCAACCATTTGAGTAGCCGTGGAATCAAATGGTCCACCAACATTACAATATTCCTCTCATGCGTTCAGCCATGAGATGGGTTTCCGTGTGCTTTGTCCGGAAATGAGGCCGAGCGCTCAGAAGTTCAGCAGTCTTCAGAGGTCATGTGACAGGAAAGGGCCATGTTCGGATGGATTTATTTATTGATGTGACTTTTGAGCCAAATCAAATCAGGGTGCAATCAGAAATAGTCATAACATACGCAATATTTACTGCGTGCTGTGGCCTTTGATGCTAGATGGGACTTATGGAGCTACCACACTATGACGTAACGCGCTAGGGTAAGCCGACGTAGGGGAAATTTGTCCATTACATCGAGATACATCGATGAACGTCGAGATACGTTACGCTTTCGTTAAACCTACATTGAGGTACGTCAAGATACATCGTGTTAAGTTGTTGTATAGTCTAATGCTCAAATATGTGGCTGTGTAGACAGGCTATGGTGAAATCAATACAGACAAAGAGAAAGGAAGAGTATAAAGTGTAAAGAAGAGAGAGTCAAGCCCTCTGGTTTATTATTTATATGGTTACATGGGTTCATTGTAGAGTATCACCCCACCCCTTTACCCCAATGGGAAACAAGCATTCTTGGCCCTACCAATAGGGAACCAGAATTCCTGGTCCCTTTGGCTACCAGTGGTCTGCACACCACCACAATCTGTATGGCCCCATGGCCACCACCAACCTTGACCTTTGAGTGTGGTGAACCCTATCCCAGCAGATGGGGTAGGCCCTGAGTGCACTCACACCCAGACCAGCCAGCACCACTATGTCTATTTACATCCCACTCAGGCATCACCAACCCATACATATATATATATATATATATATATATATACATACATGCACCTGGTCATGCACACCGATCAGTAATAGAACATTTGCATTCCCCCCTATGCCGAATATCGGAATATTTTACATTGTGTTACTTCAACACCCATCAAGGTTTTGGACATACCCAAAACTTTTGACATAGCTCGACTTAAGACAACGTGTGGCTTATATGTTAGCATATGCTATGTGTACATTAGACATACATCGAGTACACTAGATGTATGTTACACGTATGTTATACATATGTTGAACTACGTCAGGCATAAGCCAAGCCGGCAGAAACGTACAGTCCGCGTATTGACAATGTATTGAAACCATATGGATAATGTACGTCTAATGTATGTCTAACGTACGCTTGCCGTTTCTCCACCATGTTTTGAGGTATTTAACCTTTAAAGGCCTAATTTGGCGATCGAATATTGTATATAACGTTCACCTGCTTTCTCCGAGCATTCTGTGAGCGTTTTTTCAATGTTCTCATGTGTTACCACTACGTTGGATCGAAGTTTCGCCTACGTCCACTACGTTGCACTGACATCCAAATTGGCTCTGCAACGGCGAGAATTTCTATGTATCTTGACGTAAATAAATGATTTCTACATTCCCCACTGGCTGGCCCGTCATGTCGTAGTGTCACATGGGTATTACGGGAAAAACCGGATCACACAGGATGGCTTTTTGGTTAGGGCGCCCGCTGCTTCATGTTACCCAAACATGTTCCTGGGTTCGATCCCTGACCCAATCCAACTAAAATCTTGTAAAATCTATCCTATCTCGCATATTCTCTCCTAATAATGCAGATTGCCTGGCTGAGAAGTTAAAAGTATCAATTTTGATGTCATTGGTTTGACTCGACCAGGGTTGGAACCCATGAATTCATGGGTTCGGATCCCCCAATCTCCCAAAACAGGAGACGGACGCTCAACTCGTTCGGCCATCTGGTTTGGTCGGTTAGGTAATGACAAGTATGCATTTTTGAGTCATTGCTTTGACTCAGCCATTGTACGAATCACGTGACCCTGCGACACAGGAAGTGGGCACTCAACACATCCGGTCATCGAGTCTGGTTAATAGTAATGTCGTTTTTTTGTGGGTTTTTTTATTGACGCTATATTTATACTGGCCAGAGCATATAAGCCCGAATACTCAGGCTTGTTTTCAATGCTGGCCAGCTGTGGTGTTGGTGTTGTAAGATATGTAAGTACCCGAATGCCCCCGCATATCACGGCGTGACGTCATGAGGTTCGATCACCAATAAAAGTCAGTTACATACAAGAACTCAGAGTGTCGATACATCATTACATGGTGTCAGATGTTGAGGAGCAACTATGGCGCTTCACGGGTTGAAACCACCAGGATATCTGAACCTGGACGAGAAGATGGCGGTCAATTGGCGATGTTGGCTACAGGCATATGAAATTTACGCTGTAGCAGCAGGTGTATCGACGAAAACTGAAAGGATCCAGTGCTGCGTTTTTCTGCATGTGGCGGGTGTAGAAGCGCAAAAGATTCATCGGACGTTTGCATTGGAAGGAACAGACAAGGACAAGATTGGTCCACTAATCGACGCATTTTCACGGTATTGTGAAGGAAAGACGAATATAACTGTCATTCGATATGAATTCAATTCGTTTAATCAATCAGGGCAGAACATGGATTCGTATATTAGAGAACTAAAACACAGAATACAGTACTGCTGTTATGAACAGTTGGAGTCATCGTTACTGTGCGATAGACTCGTGTGCGGTGTTAATGACGATACATTGCGAAATAAGTTGTTACAATTGCCGGATCTCAAGTTGGAGGAATGTATACAACTGTGTCGGTTAAGCGAAATAAAATCGGCACAAGTGCAACAGAGGGACGTACATCAAGTCGACGCGGTGAAAACGGGGTATGCAAGAGCGCAACGGTCGGCTGCAGGAACATCTCCTTGGTTACGACAATCAACAGATCGAAGTCAATATCAACAAGCAAGTCGAGGAGCTGTTCGCAAATGTGGCCAATGTGGCTACAATCACACGAAAGGAACATGTCCAGCAAGGGGGAAAGAGTGCTTAGGATGTCGAAAAATTGGACATTTCGTAAGGATGTGCCGTATGCAACAGCCCACAGGGAGGAACGCGGCTATTTACGAAATTGATGTGGCGGATGACGTCATTCCTCGCCAGGATGTAAACAATCCCGAGGAGGAGGTGAATGGTGACCTATTTGTAGGCACCTTGTGTACGAGTGATATTAAAAACAAAGATTTGTGGTACACCACTTTCTGTGTTGGTGGCCAAGATATACAATTTAAATTAGATACAGGATCTGAGGCAAATATTTTACCATTGAAAATGTTCAATAAGATCAGTAACGTGTGTTTAATTCCATCCCTATGTCACTTAGTGACGTATGGTGGACATAGGATTCGGCCTCATGGACAGGTATCCCTGAATGTCGGGGGCCACGAAGTGAAATTTCAAGTCACAGATGCCGGCTGTGCCATACTAGGAAAACAATCGTGTGTCCAATTGGGCTTGTTGGCACGTTTGGATGTCGTGAATGCCATAGATGGAGATACTGTCGCAGATACATTGGTAAGACAATACTCAAATGTTTTTCGAGGTCTAGGTCTGATCAAGGTTAATGCTAAGATTTTCATTGACAAAAATATATGTCCTGTAATCGACCCCCCACGTCGAGTGCCATTGGCAATTGTAAACGACGTAAAAGTGGAACTAAAACGGATGTTAGACTTAGGAGTTATAGTAAAACAGGACGAACCGACTCCATGGGTTAATTCAGTCACAATTGGTTGTATTAAATTTCATGATTATATTTATGGTAACGCAATAACTGTCATATCTGATCATAAGCCTTTGGTTGCTATAATGATGAAGCCTATCCATTCTCTGTCGGCAAGGATGCAACGAATGCGCATGCGATTGCAGAATTATAATATTGAAGTACAATACTTAAAGGGCACGGAATTATTCTTTGCAGATACCCTATCGAGAGCCCATACAGCGAGTGTAACTCCAGATGACCTATACGATCAGGATATGTCGATAGCTTGCATTGGTATTGATCATGACGTGGTACAAGCCGTTAAACGGCAAACAATGTTGGATTCAACATTAAAGAAGGTTATCGACTTGTCGACACATGGATGGCCGAGGGAGGGCAAAACTCTCGACCCAGATGTTCAAACATTTTTTAGGTTTAAGGATGAACTGACCATGTCTGAGGGAATCCTATTCAGAGGATCACAAATGGTTATCCCAAAATCCATGCGGACGGATATGTTAGCTAAGTTACATGAGGCTCATTTAGGAATAATCAAAAGCAAACAATTAGCGAGGGACACAGTTTTTTGGCCTGGGCTAATGGGGACATTAGAAGAAACAGTATTAAGATGCCATGTGTGCCAGGAATTTCGAAAAATGCCAGCTAAAGAACCATTAATGAGCCATATGATACCCGATCTACCGTATAACAAAGTAGCAGTAGATTTATTTCATGTCCAGGATAAGAATTACATGGTAATAGTTGACTATTATTCCAAATTTCCAGAAGTTATCGAAATGATAGAAACTACAAGTAAGGCCATTATTAATGCTTTGAAGCAAACATTTAGTAGGTATGGCATTCCGAGATTTGTAGTGTCAGACAATGGTCCCCAATTTTCAAGCAAGGAATTTCGTGAATTTGCAGTATATTATGGCTTTGAGTCAATCTTCACAAACCCAATGCACGCGCAAAGTAACGGCCAAAGTGAGCGTTATGTGCAAACATTCAAGTACATGATAAAAAAATGTTTGAGGGATGGCACTGATATTAACATAGCAATTCTTAACTATAGAAATACATCATTGGAGGGTGTAGGAGCATCCCCAGCTCAAATTTTAATGTCTAGACGTTTAAGATCCCGTATACCAGTGTTGGATAGTCATCTCAAAGCGACGATACAACCATCAAAAACATTACAATTACAACATAAACAACTTATCCAGAAGAAGTATTTTGACAAGCGTGCAGGTAAAGAACATCCACTGTTATAACATTCGTAACGATAAAGGAAATATGTTAAGAAGGAATAGAAAGTTTATATTCAAGTGTCCACAGACAGCTGTCAATGAACAAATAAATAAGGAAGATCTTCTGACAAAACACACATTCTCACCTTACACTACACAGTATGGTAGGATTAGTAAACCTCCGAAACGTTTTGAAATAAATGCCACGAGATACAACATACAATAGGTCAGATAAAGAATGGTCACGTTATGATGTCAATAAGAATGGACAGTTATGCGTACATGTGTAGCATGACGTAACACATCGTTCAATAGGTCAAATAAAGAACGTGAACACGGATGTTAGAATAAGAATAGTCTAACGCTGTTGGAGCGTATGGACGACCGTGCGTCCATACAAACGTCTAGTCGGATAAGAAATAACATGTATTTAAGGTATGTATGGGTTAAGTAATTACTGTTACACCGTTATAACGATATCTGTCAATAACCATGTAAGTAGACCCTAAGATAACATCGATGTAACGAAAGAATAATAGGAACATCGTTGATAATTAACGCAGTATTGCGTTTCAGGTAAGGCAAGAATGGTGTTAGAAATGCATATGTACGATTAAGAGATATATCATCATTAGCCTACACTTATAACGTCATGTCAAGGTATTAAGATGATAATTTCATATAATAAATATTATGAAGGATATCTTTATGGGGTTAAGGTGATATCTTATGTCAGGACGGGAGTGTGTATCACATGTTAAATCATTCCTTGTTATAAATACCCCCCGTCATTGTTAATATTATAACTGTTATGAAAAGGGGAAGATGTAAGATATGTAAGTACCCGAATGCCCCCGCATATCACGGCGTGACGTCATGAGGTTCGATCACCAATAAAAGTCAGTTACATACAAGAACTCAGAGTGTCGATACATCATTACAGGTGTTATCTTATCACAAAGTAGCTGCTGATAAGGTGTTTGATTGCCTGCATTACAGTAGCAGGTAGGTAGTTGGTTGATATGGTAAGTAGTCTATGTTAGTTTTTTTTATTTACTTGGCATACATATATTATATTTTTGTCTACCCTTACTACCAGACTAGCCTACTCCTATTTACATATCATAGGCTTGTACATAGTTATGTGCTGTGCTATCTGACTAATTTTGGCATGGTTACCTTCCATTGGCCACCCCGCTAGTGGGCCGTGACATATCACATGCTCCCTTGCAGCTCAGCTTAGTGGGGGTTTCCTAGCCTTATTTTGCACAGATAATTTTTGTATGTTTTTAGGTCAGGAATTTGTCGTTCCTTTACAGTTTGGGCATTCCACACCTTGGCAGCCATTTCCAGTGTGCTTTTGTGAGCTTATATTTGGCTTCTGGTCTGCCTTAATAGTGGCGCATTATTTGCTCTAGTATTCCTTTGTGGTTTTTGTGAGGATTTTTTGTTTTGACTATAGCTATATGCTAATGTTTTAAATGAATTATTCTCCTATTTTCTAGTACTTTTACTTTAGTTCTTTTGTGTATGTCATAGGTGGGGTGCAGCTTGTCTACTCTTAGGAAGATTTTTAGTGCTCTGTTCTACAGTATTTGCAGTTTTTTCAGAAGTTCTTTTTTCACGCACATGTAGTTTACATCCCCATAGTCAAAATAGGGGAGCACCATGCCCTTGACAATTTTGGGGGAATAACAGGTTTACATTTTTCCAGAATTTGTTTGTATTGCTTCCCCAGTCTTTGTCCTGCTTTATTATGTATTTATGTTTTCCTGTTCTCACAGCTTTGATAGAGTTGTTTCTGGCAATATGATAGGCCAGTTTGTCTTCTATAGTTTCTGTGTGCTTTGTTTTATCACTCAGTTTACTTTTGGCTATGATGAGTGTTAGTAGGTCATTGTCTACCCAGGGGTCCTGTTGTTTTTGTATTTTTATTTTCTTAATGGGACACATTTCATCAGTTGATTCTCGTATTTCTGTGATGATGTTGTTCCAATACATATCAACATCATCTCTGCTTTGTGTGATGTTGTTTATCTTTTGATACAGATGATTTTTTAATGCATCTTCTGAGTACTTTTTTAGGGACCTGCCCATCTTATATTCATAGTGATTTGTGCTTTTTAGCTTTTTCCTCATTACGTATATTAGCTTATGGTCACTTATACCCCAGCTTCTAGTGCCCCATTTGGTGGCAAGATTTGAGTTGGTTAGTATTAGGTCAATTGTTGAGCTGCTGTTGATTAGCCTTGTGTTTTCAGTGATGATCTGTTGTAGGCCTAAGATTCTGATTGTGGTTTGCAGCATTAGTTTATTGTTATCATTGCTGTTGTAGTTTACATTAAAGTCCCTTAGTATGAAGATTTTTGCCTTTGTCAGTTTTTGTATGGCGTTTATGCTCTTCTCTAGGGCTTCAATGAATAATTCTATTTCCCCTGATGGTGGTCTGTAGAGGCTTGCTATGGCTATATTTGCTTGTTTTTCATTTTTTGTTAGGCACCATATTAGTTCTATGTGCTCATTTGATAGGTTAGCTGTGTTTATTGCTTCAGGATCTAGGTTGTTGGTGTCTTTGCAGTAAATCGCAACACATCCACCCTTTGTCTTTTGGTTTATTGCATTGTTATGCTGTTCAATACCAAGAATGGGATCAAAGGACAAAACCACAAGAAGCTGATCCGGGAGACAATATTTACGATTCCCGATCAACGGAGTTCAATGGGCGATATCGGCTAGTAATACTAATAGTAGTATCCGCCCATAGGGGTGTAAAAATATACGGATTTTCAGTTCAGATTTATATATTGGCAAAGAGTATTACTATTCTCGGGCGACGGAGTGGGTTTCAGGATTATATGACAGAGAAGCAATTGGTGCCCCACTCACTGTGTCACATAAGTGCCTATGTCAAAATGTGATAACACATAGCGACCGAGATTGTGATGAGATGTTCATACTTTAAGAGACGGTTAATAATTATTTAAATGTTCCCTCCACGCACCAGAAAGAATGCAAGTGGAGGGGAAAGGCATTTTTAATGTTTGCTTGTTGTAACTGTCTGCAACTACATGTTACCATGGGGCCGATGGGCAAGCACAGCCAGCCATCTTGCACACATTATGGACACCACCTGGACCTGGGGGTTGAGTGACAGCTGCCCCCTTGTAGGGAGTGTCTGATTGGTTGGCTGTGTGAGCCCAGTTACCGTCATTCCTTGTACCTGACACACACCCCACTCTTGTCTAGGACTCTGGTTGGTAAGGAGTGAGGGTGATAGGTCACCAGTAGGTGAACAGGAGTTGATGCCAGTAAAGCACATCTTCTTCACTGTCAATATTGTGTGACTTGTCTTCCTTTCTTCCTTATGAGTTCTTGAGAGTAACGCCCGGTGGGAACTGACACACAGTTGTCAGAGTACACCTGGGGAGACTAGTGATGTGTGGGGCTCAGACGGCTGAGTTCCCATAATATTACAGGGGGGTGGCGTGTAAACTGTTTGCGTCACTTGTACAAATACACTCTAGTACCCTCCATCACTGTCAGATGATGGCTTGCGCCCTCTACCGGGAGTTTTCTGTGATTGCTGCCATCGGCCTTAATTTGAGATATGATCGATATCAAGCTGAGAGTATTCCGATGGTACATCACCACAGGGAATGGGCACACTAACACACACACGGCAACTTACTTACAAGTTACAACCAGATTGGAAACACACTATTCACTCCATTCTGACCTTGCCCTTTGTATGTCTACAACCCAGGACTCTGCCCCGGGACCCTGCTCTGCTCTCTCATCGCTATCCATCCCTGTCCCTTCCCTCCTCTACATTCCCCTCCCCGCCCCGTCCCTCCCCTACCTTCCCTTTCCGCCCCTTCCCTTCTCTACCATCCCTTGTCTTCCCCTACACACCACTACCTTCCCCTCTGTGCCCCGTCTATCCCCTTCCCTTCTCTACGATCCCCTGTCCTCCCCTCCTCTACTGCCACCTCTCCTCCAATTCCGTCCTCTACCTTCCCCTCTCCGCCCCTTCCCTTCTCTACCACCCCCAGCCCTTCCCTTCCACTCCTCTACTGCCGCCTCTACCCCATTCCCTCCTCTACCTTCGCTCACCTCCCCTTCCCTCCCCTACCTTCCTCTCTCCCCTCTTCCATCCTCTACATTCCACCTATCCACCACCTTCCCTCCAGTACCTCCCGTCTCCGCCACTTCCCTCCTCAAAATCCCCTCACCTCCCCTCCCACCCTCTACCATCCCCTCTCTGCCCTACCCCCACTACCACCCCTCTCCACCTTCCCGCCCAGTATCTTCCCTACCTTCCTTCATTAGCCTTCCTCGTTCTATCGTCACCTATCATCACCGCCTCCGAAGATTCCGGCAGGGCGAGGGCAAGTCATCCAATACGTCCGCTCTCCGCCCCGGCCACTACCCTTCCTTCCCTACAGCCCCTTCCCTCCACTACCTTCCCCTCCCCACTACCTTCCCCTCTCCCCTCCCTTCGTCCTCTACTTCTCTTCTCATCCCCTTCCAATCCTCCTACCTTCCTTCTCCTCCCTTTCCCTCGCTCTACATTCCCCTCTCCTCCGCGTAGCTCATCTACCTCTGCTCTGCTCCGCTCATTCCCTCCACGGGCCTTCCCCTTCTCCTCCCCTTTCCTCCTCTACCTTCCCCTCTCCGCCCCTTCCCTCACTACCTTCCGGTCTCCTCCGCTCCTCTCCCTCCCCTCTCCTCCCCGCCCCCACCCAACTTCCTACCTCTCCCCTACCCCAACACTAGCTTTTTTCCCACTAAAAAACTTTCCCTCTCCGCCCCAACTCCTCCCTTAGCTTCCGTCTCCGCCCAGTCCCCTCGCCGTCTCCACTCTCCTCCGCTACCACCTCTACCTTCCCCCTCTCCTCCCCTCCCTTCCTCAACTTTCCCTCTCTGACCCTTCTTCCATTACCTTCCCATCTCCCCCCTTACCTCACCTACCTTCCGCTATCCGCATTCCATCCTCTACCTTCCCTTCTCCTCCGCTCCTTCCTTACCCTCCTCTCTACCCTCCGCTACCTTCCTCTACCTTCCCTATCCTGCCCTTTCCTCCTCGACCTTCCCCTTTCTCCTCCCGCCTCCCTCTTACCTTCCCCTCTCCCCTCTCTGCCCCTCCCTCCTCGTCCTTTCCCTCTCCGCCCATTCTGTGCTTTACTTTCTCTCTCTCCATTCCTCCCTCACTTCCTCTCTCCGGCCGTTCCCTGTCTACTTTCCCACTCGCCTCTCCTTCCTCCTATACATTCCCCTCTGTCCCCTTCCTTCCCCTACCTTCCCCTGTTCCCCCCTTCCCTCCTCTACTTCACTTCTCCTCTCCCCGCTTCCCCCCTTCCCCCCTCTACCTTCCCTCTCCGTTTGCACCCTTCCCTCCACTACCTTCCCCTCTCCTCCGCCTCCCTCCTCTACCTTCCCCTCTCCTCCCCTACCTTCGCCTCTTCTTCCCTTCCCTCCTCTACCTTCACTTCTCCTCCCCTTCCCTCCTCTACCTTCCCCTCTCCGCCCCTTCCCTCCACTACCTTCCCCTCACCTCCCCGTCCCCGTCCAGTAGCTGCTGATAAGTTATTTGATTGTCTGCATTTCAGTAGCAGATAGATAGTCTGTTGGTACGTTTAGTAGTCTATGTTAGTTTTTTTGGGCCCTCTTGGCATTGCATCTTTGTTCTATTCTTATTACTATGTTAGTTGTTTTCTTAAGGTTCTATGTTAGTGTTTTGGGGTTTTCTTGGAAAGAGTTTTCCACTTTTTTCTACTTAATTCTATACTAGCCTATTTTATTTACATGTCCATAGGCCTGTACGTAATAGGTGGTTGAGTTATGTTTGTTTGAATTTGATTTTACTTATATTGTTGTTAGATATGTTATCTGGCTTTTATATTTCCGGTTGCCCCGCCCTGGGCTGTCCAGCTGGGGGCCGTGACATATCACCTGCCCCCTTGTGGTGCAGTTCAGTTGGGGTTTCCAGTTTATATTTTGCACAGATATTTTTTGTGTGTTTTTAGGTCAGGGATTTGTCTTTCTTTCACCGTTTGGGCATTCCATGCCTTGGCAGCCATTTCTAGCGTGCTCCTTTCATGGGCTTTGATTCGGCTTCTGGTCTGCCTTAGTAGTGGTGCCTTGCTTGCTCTGGTGTCCCTTAGTGGTTGGGTTAGACGCTTAATGTCTTGGCTATATCCATATGCTAATGTTTTTAGGTGGATTATTCTTCTGTTTTCTAGTAGCTTTACTTTAGTTCTTTTGTGTAGGTCATAAGTGGGGTGTAGTTTGTTTACTTTCAGGCAGATTTTGTAATATCTGCAATTTTTTAAGTAGCTCTTTTTTAGCACCCATGTAAATTACATCCCCATAGTCAAAGTAGGGGAGTACCATGCCTTTGAAGATTTTTATTGACATATCTTGTGTCATATTTCCCCTCTCTGCCCTTCCCTCCTATACCTTCCCCTCTCTGCCTCTTCCCTCCTCTTCCTTCCCCTCTCCGCCCATTCCGTCCTCTACCTTTCTCTCTCCTCCCCTTCCCTCTTCCTTCCCCTCTCCGCCCATTCCGTCCTCCACCTTCCTGTCTCCGCCCCTTCCCTCCTCTTCCTTCCACTGTCCTCCCCTTCCCTCCCCTACCTTCCCCTCTCCTCCCCTCTCCTCCCCTGCCCTCATCTACCTACCCTTCTCCTCCCCTTCCCTCCTCCACCTTCCTGTCTCCGCCCATTCCTACTATTTACCTTCCCCTCTCTGCCCCTTCCTCCCTCTCCTACCTTCCCTCTTTCCCCTTCCATCCTTATACCTTCCCCTCTCCTTCCCCTTCCCTCTTCTTCCCCTCTTCCGCCCATCCGTCCTCCCACCTTCCTGTCTCGACCCCTTCCCTCCTTTCCTTCCACTGTCTCCCCTTCCCTCCTCCACCTTCCTGTCTCCGGCCGTTCCCTCGTCTACTTTCCCCTCTCCTCTCCTTCCCTCCTCTACATTCCCCTCTGTGCCCCTTCCTTCCCCTACCTTCCCCTGTCCGCCCCTTCCCTCCTCCACTACCAGATTGGAAAACACTCTAACGCACAGTTGACACTACACTAAGAATTAGCCAACTTTCTAAGTGTTTTGGTTTAACTTGACTGGGATGGATGTGTGTGCTAAAATCTCGCCAGAGCCGTGAGGCGCGGGTAGGCCTGGCAACGGGGGGGTGGGGGGGGGGGGGGGGGGGTGGACATTGGATAGGCATTAGTAGGCATGGGCTCGATGAGCAACGCATGGCACTGAAAGAGGCGAGGCTGCTCGAGGCGGGGCGGGGTGGAGTGAGAGGGGAAGGGCGGTAGCAGAGTAGAGCGAAGGGATGGGAAGGGAAGGGAAGGGAGGGGAAGGGAGCAGAACGAAGGGGAACGGAGGG
>CM059187.1:158979361-159048169 GCA_030323885.1 Branchipolynoe longqiensis | reverse complement strand
TGCCCCACCCTACCCCCACATTTACCCGCCCTCCAACACTACTCCTCCCCACACGCGGTCAGATATGGCAACCTCACTGTGTGTAACAATACACATATAAGTATAACACACCGGTATGACCGCAACCGCTTCCTCACTGTGTGTAACAATACACATATAAGTATATTGCCGTCACTATGTGTGTATTAATACATGCCGGTATGACCACCATGGTTTCCTCACTGTGTGTAACAATACACATATAAGTATATTGCCGTCACTATGTGTGTATTAATACATGCCGGTATGACCACCATGGTTTCCTCACTGTGTGTAACAATACACATATAAGTATATTGCCGTCACTATGTGTGTATTAATACACACCGGTATGACCACCATGGCTTCCTCACTGTGTGTAACAATACACATATAAGTATATTGCCGTCACTATGTGTGTAATACACACCGGTATGACCACCATGGCTTCCTCACTGTGGTAACAATTCACATATAAGTATATTGCCGTCACTATGTGTGTAATACACACCGGTATGACCACCATGGCTTCCTCACTGTGGTAACAATTCACATATAAGTATATTGCCGTCACTATGTGTGTAATACACACCGGTATGACCACCATGGCTTCCTCACTGTGGTAACAATTCACATATAAGTATATTGCCGTCACTATGTGTGTAATAATACACACCGGTATGAGCGCCATGGCTTCCTCACTGTGTGTAACAATACACATATAAGTATATTGCCATCACTATGTGTGTATTAATACACACCGGTATGACCACCACGGCTGCCTCACTGTGTGTAACAATTCACATATAAGTATTATTGCCGTCACTCATCATCATCATCATCATCATCATGCTGTAGGTCGCGATGCGACAAAGACTGCTTTCATTACTTGACTGTCGCTCTCCATTTAGCTCTCAGCTGTGAGAGTGGTGTCCATGTGTGTTGTATATATGTGTGTTATATTTGTGGTGTTCTATGTGTGTGTGCTGTATATGTGTGTGTTTGTTGTTCTATGTGTGTGTGCTGTATGTGTGTGTGTTGTTCTATGTGTGTGTGCTGTATGTGTGTTATATTTGTGGTGTTCTATGTGTGTGTGCTGTATGTGTGTGTGTGTTGTTCTATGTGTGTGTGCTGTATGTGTGTTGTGTTTGTGGTGTTCTATGTGTGTGTGCTGTATGTGTGTGTTTGTTGTTCTATGTGTGTGTGCTGTATGTGTGTTGTATTTGTGTGCTGTATGTGTGTGTTTGTTGTTCTATGTGTGTGTGCTGTATGTGTGTTGTATTTGTGGTGTTCTGTGTGTGCTGTATATGTATGTGTGTTGTTCTATGTGTGTGTGCTGTATGTGTGTTATAGTTGTGGTGTTCTATGTGTGTGTGCTGTATATTTGTGTGTTTGTTGTACATGCGTGTGTGTTGTATGTGTGTGCAGTATATGTGTGGTGGTTGTATATATGTTATGTGTGTGCGTGTGTGGTGCTACACTCAGTAATGTCAGTTTGCGACTCGTTGCTATGACAACCCACCTCCCGACAGCCACCGTCACCCCATATCGTCACACGGCGACGTGACGTAACTCTACCCGTGTCAATGTCGACTCGGGCCGCTCACACCTCTCCACGGTCACACCTCCCCTCACACGCACCCCGCACCCCGCACCCCGCACCCCGCACCCCAGACGCCACACCCAACACCCCGCACCCCACACCCCACACCCCACACCCGCACCCCACACCCCACACCCAACACCCCGCACCCCACACCCCACACTCCACACCCCACACCCCGCCCCACACCCAACACCCCGCACCCCACACCCACACCCACACCCCACCGCACCCCACACCCCACCCCACACCCCACACCCCCACCCGCACCCCACCCCACCCCACACCCAACACCCCACCCCACCCAACACCCCGCACCCCACACCCCACACCCCACACCCCGCACCCCACACCCGCACCCACCCCACACCCTGCACCCCACACCCCGCACACCCACACCCCGCACCCCACACCCACACCCCGCAACCAACACCCCACACCCCCACACCCACACACCCCACCCCCCACCCCACAACCCCACACCCCACACCCCACACCCCACCCCAACACCCCACACCCCACACCCCACACCCCACACACACCCACACCCACACCCTGCACCCTGCATCCCACACCCCAGACCCTGCACCCCACACCCTGCACCCACACCCTGCACCACACCCTGCACCCTGCACCTCGCACCCCACACCCACACCCCGCACCCTGCACCCCACACCCCACACTCCACATCCTGCACCATGCACCTCAAACCCCACACCCCGCACACCAACCCTGCATCCCACACCTCACACCCCACACCCCCACCCACACCCTACACCCCACACCCTGCACCCTGCACCCCACACCCTGCACCCTGCACCCTGCACCCCACACACCGCTCCCCACATCCCACACCCCGCACACCAGACCCCGCACCCCGCACCCCACACCCCGCACCCCCCACCACCCCACACCCCCACCACCACATCCTGCACCCTGCACCACAGACCCCACACCCTGCACACCAGACCCTGCACCCCACACCTCGCACCCCGCACCCTGCACCCGCACCCCACACCCCACACCCGCACCCTGCACCCCACACCCCACACCCCACATCCACCCTGCACCACAGACCCCACACCCCACACCAGACCCTGCATCCCGCACCTCGCACCCCGCACCCTCCCCCCACACCCTACACCCCGCACCTGCACCCTGCACCCCACACCCTGCACGCCACACACGCTCCCCACATCCCACACCCCGCACACCAGACCCCGCACCCCGCACCATGCACCCCCACACCCCACACCCTACACCCCACACCCACACACCACACCCTGCATCCCGCACCCTGCACCCCCCACACCCCACACCCCACACCCGCACCCTGCACCATGCACCCCACACCCCACACCCCCACACCCGCACCCCTGCACCCCCAACACCCCACACCCGCACCCCGCACCCCGCACCCCGCACCCCGCCCCGCACCCCGCACCCGCACCCCGCACCCGCACCCCGCACCCCGCACCCCGCACCCCGCACCCCGCACCCCCCACCCCCCATATTCACACACCCCGCACCCCGCACCCCGCACTCCGCACTCCACCCCGCCTGGACGGCCGTAAACACGGCGTATACAAACAGGTCCCGTGCCTTTCTCCACCTGTTTTCCCATTGTAATTTATCCGCCAGCCACGTCGCCGGCAAACAAATCTAGCAGGCAGATATGAGTGGTGGGTGGTGGGAGGGGGCGGGGTGGGGGCGGGGAGCGGGAGGGGGCGGGGAGGGGACCGGAGACCGGGCCGGGAGGGCGGAGGAGGGGTCGCTGGGGGAGGGGGACGGGATGGGGAGGGAGGGACGGGGCCGGGAGTGCCTAAATAAAAGATTCACCCTGGACTTGCAGTAGGGATGAATGACAACGTAGTCTAAATACTGGCGAAAATAGCTTTAGTAGGGAACAGGAAGTAGAATCCCTGGTTTCAGTATCAAATGGCTACATATATCGGCAGAGAGTTGGTGAAACTCACCCGGAAAGCGGGTGGGGATGGGGCCGGGGATGGGGCCGGGATGGGGCCGGGATGGGGCCGGGATGGGGCCGAGAGGGGGCCGGGAGGGTACCGGGGAGGAGGCCCGGGATGGGGCCGGGATGGGTTCGGGAGGGGACCGGTCGAGTACCGGGGAGGGGCCGGGATGGGGCCGGGATGGGGGCCGGCGCCGTGCCCTGCCCGTCGGACAGTCAGTCGTTGGTGGTCCAGCTCCCAAACAACCACAAACACCGCGACCACCCCGAAGTCCCCCTCCGAGCACCCGGCCGCAAAACCACTCAGTCCTGCGTCATTTCATCCCGACCAACTCACCCCCCCCCCCCCGCCAACACACTCTCCCCCACACACCCCACACCACTCCCCATACTGCATGATCACCACATCGGTCGAGTGCAGCCCACGAAGGTCGGGAGTTCGGTTCCCGGTCGAGTCAAACCAATGGCTTATCAAATTGATACTTGTCGCTGCCTAGCCTCGCGCTCAGCATTAATAGGGTAGGACAAGGACTGGTTAGTTCAGTTTCAGGATAATGTGACTGAGTAGGTGCGTGTGGCCTGATTTCCCAGTGTGGCAGCACTATAAGCTCACCATGAGTGTGCACTGTCAAAGGTCAGTGGCCATCCTGATATGACTTTAGATGTTGCCAGGATGTAAAACTCCAACAACCAACCTGTTAGTGTTAGTGTTAGTGTTATTCAGCGACGTCATAAAGGGCCCTGGGCTCTCCGGTCGCCGGTCGCCGGTCGCCGGTCGCCGGTCGCCGGTCGCCGGTCGCCGGTCGCCGGTCGCCGGTCGCCGGTCGCCGGTCGCCGGTCGCCGGTCGCCGGTCGCCGGTCGCCGGTCGCCGGTCGCCGGTCGCCGGTCGCCGGTCGCCGGTCGCCGGTTAGAGGGCGACGCGTCGCCGGACGCCGGGTAACCCTGGCGGGCCACTCTGGTTCCTAAACAGCCCGCTAGGTGGCGACCAGCGCGCATTATAAGCTCATTACTTCACCTGCCCGGGCGGTAAAGTGCGACGACAGCCGGCCGGGACAAGCCGCGATCCGCCCGCCAGGTGGCGCCCACACGGAGCGCGGCCACGCTCATTGACTCCCGCCCGCCACCAGCGGCCGGCGGGCGGGCAGGGCCGGGCAGCCCGCCCCGTGAAGTGCTGCCACACCGCGCCCCGCCCTCCACCTCCCCCCACACCCGCATTCCGGCAGGCGGGGCTGGGCAGCCCGAAGGACCGGCACAGCGCGCCCCCCCCCCCCCCCCCCCCCCCCCCCCCCCCCCCCCATACCAGCGGGCAGGGCCGGGCAGCCCGACCTGTGAGGGGCCCGGCTCGCCCCGCCCACTTCCCCCTCCCCCCCGCCCCGTCCCCTTCCCCCTTCCCTCTTCCCCCTTCCCTCTTCCCCCTTCGCCCTTCCCCCCCGCCCCCGCCCGTCCCCTTTCCCCCTTCCTCCGCCCCCGTCCTCCTTCCCCCGCCCCCGCGCCGCCCCCGCCCCCCGCCCCCGTTCCCCGCGCCCCGCCCCGTGCATACCGGCGGCCACACGCCGTGCGAGCGGTCACCCCGCGTAGGGAAACCCAATTACGAACCTACTATGAACGATATACCAACCTTTTATTACCAACGTGGGTTATGTGTCAGTGTGTGTGTGTGGGTGTGTATGGGTGTGTATGTGTCAGTGTCTGTCAGTGGGTGTGTTGTGTGGGTGGGTGTGTGGGGGGCGGGGGGGGGGGGAGGGGGGAGGAGAGGACAACTGCGGGTTGCACTCTCCATGCCGGCACCCAGTAGAGTGAGGCGCCAGGCTCGGGGCCGGCAAGTCACTTTGTTTAAGTTGCAGAGACCGATGATTTTGAGGTTTTATTATTTTCTAAGATATTAGCTTAATCGCCATAATCTACCTTACATTAGCTTAATTGCCATAATCTACTTTACATTAGCTTAATCGCCATAATGTACCTTACATTAGCTTAATCGCCATAATCTACCTTACATTAGCTTAATCGCCATAATCTACCTTACATTAGCTTAATCACCACAATGTACCTTACATTAGCTTAATCTCCATAATGTACCTTACATTAGCTTAATCTCCATAATGTACCTTACATTAGCTTAATCACCATAATGTACCTTACATTAGCTTAATCGCCATAATGTACCTTACATTAGCTTAATCGCCATAACCTACCTTACATTAGCTTAATCACCACAATGTACCTTACATTAGCTTAATCTCCATAATGTACCTTACATTAGCTTAATCGCCACAATGTACCTTACATTAGCTTAATCTCCATAATGTACCTTACATTAGCTTAATCACCACAATGTACCTTACATTAGCTTGAAGTAACTTTGATTTAAAATTACTAACTTTGGAGATATTTGAAGCGCAAACAGGCAGAGTTAAGGGTGGCTTCAGCAGTAGCACATTCAATTAAATTGACCTGGTATATGCCCTTATATATAGTTCATACTTAAATTAACATGGTATATGCTCTTATATATAGAAACATACTTAAATTAACATGTTATATGGCTTTATATATAGTAACATACTTAAATTAACATGGTATATGGCCTTATATATAGTAACATACTTAAATTAACATGTTATATGGCTTTATATATAGTAACATACTTAAATTAACATGGTATATGGCCTTATATATAGTAACATACTTAAATTAACATGGTATATGGCCTTATATATAGTAACATACTTAAATTAACATGTTATATGGCTTTATATATTGTAACATACTTAAATTAACATGGTATATGGCCTTATATATAGTAACATACTTAAATTAACATGGCATATGCCCTTATATATAGTAGCATACTTAAATTAACATGGTATATGGCCTTATAAGTTATATATAGTAACATACTTAATAAGGGCACCAGTATCTTAATTGGATATGTCGGTTCAAAACTAAATAAATGTTTTTCTTTACAAAATGTGATGCTTTTATCAGACTATGCAACTTTACGTCACTGGTCTGACTCGGCCGGGATTCAAACCTGGCACAGGAAGCGAGCCCTCAACTCATTCGTCCATCCCCCAATCTGCTCATAATTGGATTTCAGAAATGGTATGTGCTTGCTAAAAGTGGTTTTTCAAGTTTTCACTTTAAAACTGCAAAGTCCGATGAAATATCAAATTTTCGAAACCAAACCAATTATCTAGGTTTTATTTTGCATATCTAACTTATGTGGCTGTCACAGTACGATGACAAGGCCGACGACAGTCCAACGACTTATCGTTTTGCTCTGTCGTCGGCTGTCGTCGACTGTCGCTACGGTGTCGTTAAGTTGTCGTTCGGGTGTCGCCGTGACACCTCCGCGACACCTCCGCGACACCTCCGCGACACCTCCGCGACACCTCCAGTTTCTACACTGTCGCCGGCTTGTCGCCGGGTTTTTGGACATGTTGAAAAACCTCGACGACACCCGGCGACAGACCCTGTCGTTCGGCTGTCGCTACGATGTCGCTACGGTGTCGTTATGGTGTCGTCTTTGTCGTTAAGCTGTCATCGCAGAAACACAATAATGGGACGGTCCAAACATGGCTCAGTTTAGCTTGCTTTTAGGGATGTTAGGACCGTCCCAAATATACCTACATGTTTGCATGGTCCCATTCTTCATATTTCTCATGAAGACTGCTTCCTAACAGGTCCGCCACATAAACCTACATGTTTGCAGTCCCATTTTTCATATTTCTCATGAAGACTGCTTCCTAACAGGTCCGCCGCATAAACCTACATGTTTGCTCATGCTTCGTGTGTGTCTCTGTGTGTGTATCTCTGTGTCTGTGTGTCTGTGTGTGTCTGTGTGTGTATGTGTGTCTGTGTGTGTCTGTGTGTGTGTCTCTGTGTTGTGTCTCTGTGTCTCTGTGTGTGTCACACTCACTATCACACTCACACTCACTATCACACTCCCATTTCTTCATATATATGTGTCTCTGTGTGTGTCTCTATGTGTGTGTCTATGTCTCCGTGTCTCTGTGTGTGTCTATGTCTGTGTCTGTGTGTGTGACTCTGTGTCTGTGTGTGTGTGTCTGTGTCTCTGTGTCTCTGACAAAGAGACACACACAGACACATATACACACAGACACACACAGACACAGATACACACACAGAGACACACACAGTAACACAGAGACACAACACAGAGACACACACAGACACAGACACACACAGACACACACACAGATACAGAGACACACACAGACACACACAGAGACACAACACAGAGGTTTATGCGGCGGACCTGTTAGGAAGCAGTCTTCATATTTGGGACGGTCCTAACATCCCTCAAAGCAAGCTAAACTGAGCCATGTTTGGACCGTCCCATTCTTCATATTTCTCATGGAAACTGCTTCGTGTGTGTGTGTGTGTGTAGTGGTGTGTCTGTGTGTGTGTGTCTGTGTGTGTGTGTCTCTGTTGTGTCTCTGTGTCTCTGTGTGTGCGATAAACCACACACACTCACTCACACTCACACTCACTATCACACTCACACTCACTATCACACTCACACTCACTATCACAATCACTATCACACTCACTATCACACTCACACTCACAATCACACTCACTCTCACACTCACTATCACACTCACTATCACACTCACTATCACACTCACACTCACTATCACATTCACTGTCACACTCACTATCACACTCACTGTCACACTCACACTCACTATCACACTCACTATCACACTCACACTCACACTCACTATCACACTCACTATCACACTCACTATCACACTCACTATCACACTCACACTCACTATCACACTCACACTCACTATCACACTCACACTCACACTCACTATCACACTCACATTCACACTCACTATCACACTCACTATCACACTCACACTCACATTCACTATCACACTCACTATCACACTCACACTCACTATCAAACTCACTATCACACTCACTCTCACACTCACTCTCACACTCACTATCACACTCACTCACACTCACTATCACACTCACTATCACACTCACTATCACACTCACACTCACTATCACACTCACTATCATGAGCCATGTTTGCACCGTCCCATTCTTCATATTTCTCTTGAAGACTGCTTCCTAACAGGTCCGCCGCATAGTCTAACACACATGTTTGTACCATCCCATTTCTTCCTATATCATATGGAGACTGCTTCCTAACAGGTCCACTTGCTATCCGGACCGCACCTCGTCCACACCTCTCTCTATCACCTCTCCGCCGGCCGGACACCTCCTTGATATGTCTGAAAAGTGTTCCAGGAGGGGGTGCCTGCCGGCATTTTCACTTTCTACCCTTACTCTGTCCGTGTCTATGGCTCGCCGGTTGGTCACCATAGGGCAGATAGGCACGGGCCTTTGACTCAACTCTCCTCATTTCTCTTTCCTAGATCTGCCCATTCGATTTCTCCCAGGCTCACTTCTTCCCCTAACCAGGGTTGTTGTGTTCTTGGGGGGGGCTCTTGACCTTTTACCATTTCTCTGTCTGGTTCTTGTTGCTGGAACGACCACTGCTCCCACCTTTGCCCGCCTTCCTCGAACCCCTGCTGACCGGATGAAAGTGCTGCACTACAGACACCATACAGATTACTACAAACAGACGGCACGGAGAGATCCGCTGCCACCCGGCGCCCCGTCGTCACTACGTCTTGAAGGATGTCCCCAGCCTTCACAACACTTCCTCTGAGACCACTTCACCCGCAGAAGACATGTCTTAACCAAAGACTGGGCCGATTTATCGGAGCCTCTCTACAAATGTTGCAGTTCTGCAACCGGTAACCGTCGTAAGGTTACGAACACCCCATACCATACCCTAACAGGTCCGCCGCATAAACCTACATGTTTGCACCGTCCCATTCTTCATATTTCTCATGGAAACTGCTTTCTACAGGTCCGGGGGCACTGTCGCGGCACTGTCGCGGCACTGTCGCGGCACTGTCGCGGCACTGTCGCGGCACTGTCGCGGCACTGTCGTCCGATTGTCGTCCGATTGTCGTCCGACTTGGCCTGAATTTGCATATGTCGTCGAGTTTTCACAAAATTCATGTCGCTGGGCTGTCGTCGCCGCTTGTCGTCGTAGTGTCACAGCCCCATTAGATACTGATGCACTTATTAAGCATGTGTTTCTGCGTAGAAGGCAATACTGATTCAATTTAACAGAACGTGTTACTGCAGAAGTCTGTGGTGTCAGAGTTTTGGCAAGCTTGCCAAAACTAATTTTCCATGTTTGCACTCAAAATATCTCAAAAGTTTACCATTTAAAATAAAAGTAACTTTGAACTAATGTAAAGTAGATACTAGTGATCGATCTAATATATTTATCTCAGAAAACATACAGAAATTCAAAACCATCGGACTATGCAACTTTAAGTATCTCCAAAGTTAGCCATTTAAATAAGAGTGGCTTCAAACTTTAAGTATCTCCAAAGTTAGCCATTTAAATAAGAGTGACTTCAAACTTTAAGTATCTCCAAAGTTAGCCATTTAAATAAGAGTGACTTCAAACTTTAAGTATCTCCAAAGTTAGCCATTTAAATAAGAGTGACTTCAAACTAGAGTTAAATAGATTATATCGATCAATCTACTGCATTTATCTCAGACAATGGTAGAAACTTAAAACCACCGGACTGTGATAAGTTCACCAGTATCTGCGCGGGGGGTGTGAGGTTCGAATCTCGGTAAACGCGTTGGTTTATAAGCTGTTCTGCCTTTATCACACTATGCAGCTTTATACTCTTATTATACTTGCATAGTCTGATCAAGGCATAACATCTTCAAAGTTTTAAAATTTGCAACTTTAAATACAAAGACCCAGGTATTGTTTGCTTTCTTTTGGTAAGTATTTATTCTTCTGTCAATCCTGACTCAATAATCTCCTGGTCATCCTTACACCCCCATCACACCAAACTAGTTCTCAAAACGTCCAACCCTGTTCCAAAACGGGGTAGAAAATGTTGAACATGCTCAAAGTTATAGAGCACCTTCCATCCTTGCCCGTCCATGCAGTTCATACAAAGTTAGTAAAACGCTGCTACTACATTCACTACGTTCGCACACAGTTTGAGCCCGTTTGGCAACATTTTCAAGAACGCAGTAAGAACTACTTTGGTGTGATGGGGTATTAACTACAGTTACTAACACATGTTACACATAATAACATGAATTACAAAGTCAGTTGAATGTTGTTTGTTTTGTTTGTTTTGTGACGGCTTATTTACCCTGGCCATAATGAATAAGTCGCATCACAGCTTGTCTTCATCGCTGAACAGCAATAGTCTCAATTTGGTAGTAGCCTTGTCATCTTAGCTGTTAGTGGCCAGCCTTAATTATGTTAGTTTTTTTGGTGCCACATTTGCAGCATTTTGGTATATATACCTACCCCATACGCTAGTGTTAATATGGATACTCAGTTTACGCTGTGACTTTGTGAGGTCGGGGTATGAGGTCATTTGAAGAATTGTTAGGAGTTAGGTCTTGAATGATGGCTGTGAGTGCGCACAGACTACATCACATACATCAGACGACCTCGCAGCCTTTGTTCTTAGAAAATTACCTCTCGCGCCTTTATTGTAGTTTTGAGGTTGGTGAAATTCGTAGCCGTAGAAGTAAAGCAGACAGGAGTGACACAGACAGGTCTCAGTGAATGCGTCACCGCTGTACCTGAATGCTAATCTGATAACCACAGCTAGTTATATATATTTTCTTGGTCAAAGTGGTTTTATTCCTCTGAATAACATGTTAGTTGATGGAGTTTTACGTCCTGGTAACATCTAAGGTCATATCAGGATGGTTACCGATTTGTGACAATGTGCACTCATGGCGACTTTATAGTGCTGCCCCACTGGGAAATCAGTTCACCAGCACCATGACCCGATATCCCATTCAGTCACATTATCCTGACACTGAGCTAATCAGTCATTGCCCTATCCTATTAATGCTGAGCGCCAGGCTAGGAAGCGGCAAGCATCAATTTGATAAGTCATTGGTTTGATTCGATGGAGAACCCAACTCCCGATCATCCGCATGCGAGGCCCGCGCTGTATCGATTCGGACACCGCGCCCGGTCTGAATAACATGTCGTCAGCACTGATGTATTGGGCTTCCAGCCAAAAAAAGGACAAATGCCACTGCACATCAAACAAAGGTATAACAATGTAGATTGACAATTACAAGAACATAAGTAAAGCATTGGTATTAATGATGGGTGGAGAATGCGATAAGAGAAACAAGAAATATGGGCGGGTTAGCTACGTTAGACGAGCATGGCGCGAGGTAGTTGGGGGACAGAGGGTGCCTGAATATCTTTTAAAAGGGTCGCGTTGGTGGGGTGAACGGTGCAAGGGAGAGGGAGGGGGAGGGGGGAGGGGGGAGGGGGAGAGGGAGGGGGAGAGGGAGGGGGAGAGGGAGGGGAAGGGAGAGGGGGGATGGGGGGGGGGTGGGAGCGGGGGAGGGGGGGGGGGGGGAGGGAGGGGGGAGGGGGGAGGAGGGTAGATTGAGTGGGAGGGGGGAGCGGGAGGGAGGAGGGGGGAGCGGGAGGGGGAAGGGAGTGGGTAGGGGAAGGGTGAGGGGGGAGGGGGGACAAGGAAAGGAATGCAAACATCGACCTCTGTGTGCTGTTGTTCCCCTTGACCTGGGTCAGTGTGGATGGAGGTTTACGTTGAAAGTCTTGTAAGAATCACTGTTTCTGACACCTGCTGGTGTAGAAGGTTCCAGGGCGCCCCCTAGAATAACTGGTGACTTTTGCATCTTATTAGCTTTGGCGTGTGGTACTTTGAGACGGGTGGTTTCAGTTGCACGTGTGGCTTGTACACATGTGTCTACGTAATCTGGGTCTTGGTTGTACATAAAGCTTAGCGGGTGTTCATCTCGGCGAATGTAGGTGATTATTTATCTGTGTTGTGTATCTCACTAGTGTTTCCCCCCAAATACTGTGTGCAACCCTTTATTTTGTATACATTAAAACCTCTCTAAATGACCACATCCACAGATCGACTACTCCCCTATATCGATTGCTATATTTGGGTCCCAAACGATCACCCATACAATACCAATGTAAAGATAAGAAAACCTCTATAAACCGACCACCTCCCTAAATTGACCATCGTCGGTTGATTTAGAGAGGTTTTACTGTTGGCTGGAGCTTCGTTTGCTGTTTGCTTAGTTTGTAACTTTTACATATTCAGTATTTCTCGTATTTAGTCACACTTTATTTTCTGTCTTTCAATGGGTTTCTCTTTCTAGGTCACGGTTAATATTGGTTAGTGTTGTCAGCTTCTGTAGCTACTAGTGCCCCAGTATTTGCAAAGATGCTTTTCTTTAGTTTTCCAAGTACTGGGGGTGGGGTGGGGGTGGGTGGGGTTGGGTGGTGGGGGTTGGGTGGGTTGGGGTGGGGGTGGTGGGGCGGGGTGGTGGGTTGGGTTGGGTTGGGTTGGGTGGGGTGGGGTTGGGTCGGGGGGGGGTTGGGGTGGGGTGGGGTGGGGTGGGGGTTAGGGTGGGGGTGGGGTTGGGTTGGGGTTGGGTTGGGTTGGGTTGGGGTTGGGTTGGGGTGGGGTGGGGGTTGGGGTGGGGGTGGGGCGGGGTTGGGGTGGGGTGGGGTTGGGGTGGGGTGGGGTGGGGGTGGGGTTGGGGGGTCATTAATGTACATTTCTATGGAGTAGTCGAGACTCAGTAGGTAGGTGAGAGCCTGTCCTCATATATGTTGGTGTCAGCAGTAGGAGAACCAATCACTGGAGCTGGTCTTACTCTTACTGATGTTGTAAAATGATCAGACATTTTACATCAGAAACGTGACGTCAGTTAGATGTCGTAAAATGATTGGAAAAATGCATCAGATTTCTGATGTTATAAAATGATTACAAAATAGATTTTACTGGGACAGTGACATATTGTTGTCTGTTCAATGTAAAATGACCGGCAACTATACACATATTTCTAATGTAATAAAAACCATTGCCCTGTAGATATGACTGTGACATTGGAAGCATGCCCTTGCTTAGATTCAGAAAATGTTTATCAGTGTGGTAGTATTGCTATAAACAGACACTAATAAAGACTGTACTAGACTACTAACTGATTGAAACATACAATCCTCCAAGCATAGTTTATCCCATCATTACTAACAACCTACTTACTCAAACTACTTCATGCAGTTAAAAACATGCCCGAGGTATTAACCTTTTAAGCATAACCCTACAAGCTAACCACACTCTATCTAACAGAATAAACAAACCATTCTACTAACACTCCATCTCAAACTGATATCTCCAACAACATGATAATTATGCAATTCACAACACAGTAGGCATACAAACCTATGAAGGGAAACTATGCGCCTAACCACTCCATAATGTAAAGGTCTAATCAATACACATGTATGTATCTAAGTATGTATGTATACAACATATAACTACTATTTTTATATGTGAATTGTCTAACTATACCATATGTAAGTCTTTGAATGATTAATATTGTTATTTAGGCTGATTTGAGCTAGCTGCTGATGACAATATCAGACTACATATACATATATTGTAAATAATTGTATTGTCACATGGCTGGAAGACCAGTGCCACGGCGCTGACAAAAGACTTTATTCAATGAATAAACTATATTTACAACAGATGTTGCAAAATGATGAGAATTCTGACCTTGTTTTTGACTCAGCAAGTGACACCATACCACATGTCTATCCAATCACTGAGTATAGTATTCGAATTGTGTTTTCCTGGTTAGCAATTTTTAATATTGCAGATTAGAGCCGTCAACTGAATCAATCATTTAGTGATGTTATTACGCCTGATGTGTGATATATATAACAGGCAGGAGGAGAAGTGGGCAGACAACATCAAGTAATGGACAAACCTGGAGTTCGGCAAGTCCCAGAGGGCAGTGCAGAACAGCGGAAACCGGAGAAAACTGGGTGCAAAGTCAACTATGATTCTCCAGTGACCATCACAGTTAAAGCTGCATCGTCCGAGGAAGCATCAACTTTTCAAAACCAAAACAATTATATAGATTGTATATATCTGACTTTGATACTGATGCACTTATTAAGCATTCATTACCACATAGAAGGGAATACCGAGTCAATTTAATAGAACCTGTTACTGCTGATGTGGTTTATGGTGTCAGAATTTTGGCTTGCATTTCTTTCTTCTTTTTTTTTCTTCAAGTATTTATTCATCGAATAATATCTCTTGTCAGCGCCAGAGCCCTGGTCTTCCGGCCGTACAGTTCAACTCCTTAATACATAAATTATACTACCATGATTTGTAATAGTGACTGCATGCAAATCCTGTTTGTTACCAAAAGTACCATACATTTTATAAATGAAATATCAGCTGTAGTAGTAACTGTGTACAAATTCAGGTGCTTGCCGAACCTAGTTTGACATGTTTGCACTTCAAAGATCTCGAAGTTAGCCATTTAACATAAAAGTTACTTCAAACTAAAGTAACGTAGATTACAACAACCAATCTTATTGTATTTATCTCAGAAAATGGCAGAATCTAAAAACAATCGGACCGTGAAACTTTAAGGGAATCAAAATGAGGATTCCAAGGAGTCATTTTTGTGTCAAAGATGAGTTGCCTACATTCAGTTTGAAATCAATCTACCCCGTCCTTAGATGTTGCCAGGATGTAAAACTCCAATAACGAACCAACCAATCAATCTAAATAAATCCAATGCAATGGATTTTTAATTTACCGCATCTCCATCCGCATCACCACAACAACAATATATTATAAAAATTGATCCAAATGAAATATATAAATTATAATATTCTCCATGTCGAGTAATGCGCGCTCAGACCACGTGACACGTGACCGGATGTTGACTTAGCTGGTTCCGCGCGGTGTTACATGGGTTCTACTACGACTCTTATTCTGCTGATGCTGAAAATCCCTGACATCTGGACTCTGTTCAAGGAGGTGTGAGTGTGTGTGTATGTCGGGGGGGGGGGGTCAGTGTGTGTGTGGGGGGAGGGTCAGTGTGGGGGTCAAGGGCTTAGAGCAGGTGAGTGAGTGATTGGTGCTTTACGTCCTAACAACACCTGAGGTCATACAGGGACGGGTACCAGCCCGTGACAGTGTGCACTTCACAACAGGTACTTAGTGGTCAGAACAGATGGATGCTGCACGTAGACCAGACTGCAGCAATTGGTGCAGGCAGTTAAAGTTGGACGCACCGATGTCTAAATCTATTATTAGGCTGATAGTTATAATCTACCGGACATCACTCTCACAGGAGATATTTGAAATGAAAACATGCCAAATTAATGTTGACATGCTCGTACAAATTTAGACACCATAATGTTAAAACTGAGGCGCCATAGACTTCACCAGTCAGAGCTTCCGTTAAAATCATTTAGTATTGCAGCCATTGCTTAATAAGTGAACCAACATGTAAGTTGCATATGCAGAATTAAATCTGTGTTTTGGTTTTGAAAATTTGATACTTTCGTCAAACTGTCGAGCCTGAATTTGCGAGGCGCGACTGTAAATGTTATTGAACTAGTTCAAGTTGAATGACTTTGCTTTTGGTTCTCTCATATCTTTAGATAATTATGAAGCTGATCAGTATTTCTTGAATATAAATGGTTAACTTTGGAAATATTTGAATATAAATGGTTAACTTTGGAAATATGTGAATATAAATGGTTAACTTTGGAAATATTTGAATATAAATGGTTAACTTTGGAAATATTTGAAGTGAAAACATGCAGACTTACTTTTGGTGTGCATGCTGAAATGCTGGCTTCAGTGGTGACGTAGTCGGTTAACTTGATTTTGTATTCCCTTATAATTCTATATGCAACAACACATGTTTATATCGTGCTCCAGCATCTAAGTTGGATATGTGGAATCTAATCTCTTCAAAGGTGTCTGGTATAATCCCAAATCCACTACTAACCATAGCAGCAAGTCATCCCCGTAGGTCTAATGCCTCCTCACAGGTATGACATGCAAAGTCATACCCATAGGTCTAATGCCTCCTCACAGGTATGACATGCAAAGTCATACCAATAGGTATAATGCCTCCTCACAGGTATGACATGCAAAGTCATACCAATAGGTATAATGCCTCCTCACAGGTATGACATGCAAAGTCATACCAATAGGTATAATGCCTCATCACAGGTATGACATGCAAAGTCATACCCATAGGTATAATGCCTCATCACAGGTATGACATGCAAAGTCATGCCCATAGGTCTAATGCCTCCTCACAGGTATGACATGGAAACTCATACCCATAGGTCTAATGCCTCCTCACAGGTATGACATGCAAACTCATACCCATAGCTATAATGCCTCATCACAGGTATGACATGCAAAGTCATACTCATAGGTCTAATGCCTCATCACAGGTATGCATGCAAAGTCACACCCATAACTGTAATGCCTCCTCACAGGTATGACCTGCAAAGTCATACCCATAGGACTAATGCCTCATCACAGGTATGACATGCAAAGTCATACCCATAGGTATAATGCCCCCTCACAGGTATGACATGCAAAGTCATACCCATAGGTCTAATGCCTCCTCACAGGTATGACATGCAAAGTCATACCCATAGGTATAATGCCTCATCACAGGTATGACAGGCAAAGTCATACCCATAGGTCTAATGCCTCCTCACAGGTATGACATGCAAAGTCATACCCATAGGTATAATGCCTCCTCACAGGTATGACATGCAAAGTCATACCCATAGGTCTAATGCCTCCTTACAGGTATGACATGCAAAGTCATACCCATAGGTATAATGCCTCCTCACAGGTATGACATGCAAAGTCATACCCATAGGTATAATGCCTCCTCACAGGTATGACCTGCAAAGTCATACCCATAGGTCTAATGCCTCCTCACAGGTATGACCTGCAAAGTCATACCCATACCCATAGGTCTAATGCCCCTTCAGAATGCAAATCAATTAAATATTTGAAAGCCAACTGACTCTCCTCCAATGCATGCTCAGAATTCTTGTTAATTTAACATTTCTAATTGTATTAACTTATAAGTGCACCCTTCCTGGCCTAAAAAGGTATTGCGTTAAATAAAACAGTAGAAAGTCTTTACAGTAGGAACTTCCTTGAGTACATTTTGATAATTGGAGAAAAAGAGCTTACATAATGAAACCCAGGTTGGATATTTTCCGGCATAGAGAGAAACCTGCTAACCGGCGACCAGTGCGACCAGTGCGACCAGTGCGACCAGTGCGACCAGTGTTACCAGTGTTACCAGTGCGACCAGTGCGACCAGTGCGACCAGTGCACACGGTGCGACCAGTGCGACCAGTGTTACCAGTGTTACCAGTGCGACCAGTGCGACCAGTGCGACCAGTGCGACCAGTGCGACCAGTGCGACCAGTGCGACCAGTGCGACCAGTGCGACCAGTGCGACCAGTGCGACCAGTGCGACCAGTGCGACCAGTGCGACCAGTGCGACCAGTGCGACCAGCGCGACCAGTGCGACCAGCGCGACCAGTGCGACCGCCGCGACCAGTGCGACCAGTGCGACCAGTGCGACCAGTGCGACCAGTGCGACCTACCTGCTTGTTCCCTACATCATCGGGAGGCTCCCACAGGCTCGCCGTGAATATGGCCTTTGCTGCCGACACGGCGCAAAACCACCACCAATTAATCAATCAATCTAGCTGCTGCAGGCTGGCACCGCCAACAACACTCCGCTAACTGGACGGGACACAGCGGCGGTACCCTGGTGGGAGGGGGCGGGGGGGAGGGGGGCGGGGAAGGAGGGGCGGGGGGGGGGGAAGGGTCACTGGCAGGGGTTAGGGCCGGACAGAACAGGCAAAGTGTGACACAGTCAGCTGTCAGCACTAATTACACGCCAGGTAGCAGGAGGGATGATGGAGAGGGGGGAGGGGGCACCTGGAGGAGCAGGGGGAGGGGGTGGTAGAGGAGGAATGAGAGGGGGCAAGGGGGAGGGAGTGCTGGAGAAGGTATGGTGGAGGAGGCAGGTGGGCAGTAGAAGGGGAGGGGTGGTGGAGGGCCATGAGGGGGGCAGGGGGCACTTGGAGGAGGCAGGGGGTGGTGGAGGAGGCATGAGTGGGTCCAGGGGGGCATGCGGATTGGGGGGGGGGGGGGGGGGAGCCCAGGTGGTTGAGTGAAGGCTTGCTTAGGCGTGACAACAGAAGGTGTTCATGAAGGTTAACGACCACGGACAAATGAGGCCCGAGACCCGGACAGGGCCGTAAGTCTCACCTGACGGGCAACCAGTGTCTGCGGTGACCGGGGGCGAGGTCTCCGGGGCAGGGTGGGAGGTGGCCGGGGGTGAGGTCTCCGGGGCGGGGTGGGAGGTGGACGGGAGGCGGAGGGCGCGGGTCCCGGGGCGGGGTGGGAGGTGGATGGAGGGTGGGGGTCCCGGGCGGGGTGGGAGGTGGATGGAGGGTGGGGGTCCCGGGCGGGGTGGGAGTTGGACGGGGGGGCAGGTGTGCCTGGCGGGCTGCAGGTGGCATACTAGGTGGGGTGGGGTGGGGTGGGAGGGTGGGTGGCAGGTGGGGGTGGAAGGTGGAGGGGTATGTGTGTGGAACGTGGAGGTGGGGTGGGAGTGGAGAGTGAGAAGTGAGAAGTGGGGGGGGGGGGTCAAGGGTGCGAGCTAAATGAACAGGTGTGTCAAGGTTACAGGTGGCGCACAATGAGCACTTCCCAACAAGGTCTTCTTTTGTCCACTTTACAGGTGTTGTTTGTCCACTTACACGTGTTGTTTGTCCACTTACACATGTTGTTTGTCCACTTACATGTGTTGTTTGTACATTTACACATGTTGTTTGTCCACATACACGTGTTGTTTGTCCACTTACACGTGTTGTTTGTTCAGATACACGTGGTGTTTGTCCACTTACACATGTTGTTTGTACATTTACACATGTTGTTTGTCCACTTACAGGTATTGTTTGTCCACTGACATGTGTTGTTTGTCCACATACACATGTTGTTTGTACATTTACACATGTTGTTTGTCCACTTACATGTGTTGTTTGTTCAGATACACGTGTTGTTTGTCCACTGACATGTGTTGTTTGTCCACTTACACATGTTGTTTGTCCACTTACACATGTTGTTTGTACATTTACACATGTTGTTTGTCCACTTACAGGTGTTGTTTGTCCACTGACACGTGTTGTTTGTCCACTTACACATGTTGTTTGTCCACTTACACATGTTGTTTGTCCACTTACATGTGTTGTTTGTACATTTACACATGTTGTTTGTCCACATACACGTGTTGTTTGTCCACTTACACATGTTGTTTGTTCACATACATGTGCTGTTGTCCACTTACATGTGTTGTTTGTCCACTTACACATGTTGTTTGTCCACATACACATGTTGTTTGTCCACTTACATTTGTTGTTTGTCCACTTACATGTGGTGTTTGTCTACTTACACGTGTTGTTTGTTCACATACATGTGTTGTTGTCCACTTACATGTGTTGTTTGTCCACTTACACATGTTGTTTGTCCACTGACACGTGTTGTTTGTCCACATACATTCATTGTTTGTCCACTTACATGTGTTATTTGTCCACATACACGTGTTGTTTGTCCACTTACATGTGTTGTTTGTTTACTTACACATGTTGTTTGTCCACTTACATGTGTTGTTTGTCCACTTACACGTGTTGTTTGTCCACTTACATGTATTGTTTGTCCACATACACGTTTTTGTTGTTCACATACTCATGTTGTTTGTTCACATACATGTGTTTGTCCACTTACATGTGTTGTTTGTCCACTTAAATGTGTTGTTTGTCCACTTACATGTGTTGTTTGTCCACATACATGTGTTGTTTGTCCACTTACACATGTTGTTTATCCACTTACATGTGTTGTTTGTCCACATACTCATGTTGTTTGTCCACTTACACGTGTTGTTTAGTTGGATCTTTAATTAAGCAAGGTACTATCATCAGGTACCGAATCAGTAGAGCACAGGCCTCCCGTGCGGAAGGTCGGACGTTCAACTGATGCTCGAGTCAAACCAATGACTTACAAAATTGATACTTTTCTCTTCCCCAGCCAGGCGCTCGGCATTATTAGGATAGAGCAAGGACTGGTTGGCTCGGTATCCAGATAATGTGACTGAGTGGGATATTACTATTAGGTCATGGTGCTGGTGGCCTTGTCTCCTAGTGGGGGAGTGGAACGTAGCTCAGGCGGTAGAGTGTCCACCTCTGAAGGTGTGGGTCATCCTGTCGATCCCGCTTAGTGGACACATTTGCAGTTTGGCCTATTTTCCATTCCAACCAGTGGTCCACAACTGGTTCATCAAAGGCTGTGGTATGTGCTGTCCTGTCTGTGGGAAAGTGCATATAAAAACCTTGCTGCTTATCAGAAAGAGTAGCTTGTGTGGTGACAGCGGGTTTCCTCCAAAGAAATATCTCACAATGACCACATGTTTGACATCCAATAGCCGATAATAAAAACCCTTATGCTCTCGAGGCATCGTTAAATAAAGCAAACTTTCCCTTGTCTCCCAGTGGGGCAGCACTATAAAGTCACCATGCGTGTGCACTGTCATAAGTCGGTACCCGTCTTAATATGATCTTAGATGTTGCCAGGACGTACAGCTCCAATAACCAACCAACTATTGTCAGGGTGGACAATTAAAGAACGCTGTTCACGTGATTATTCCAAAGGAGGAACTTGGGAGTCACGTCCGTGAGTGTTAGAATGTCAGCTGATGGTGGCGCTCTCTTACGTCATTCTAAGGCTACATGGTCCGATGAAAGTGTCAAATTTTCAAAACTAAAACACTTATCTAGATTTGATTCTACATATCCAACTTAGATGCTGTTGCACTTATTAAGCTGTCGTTGTCACATAGAAGAAAATATTGGGTCAATTTAATAGAACCTGTTACTGCTGAAGCCTATGGTGTCAGAGTTTTGATATGCTTGTTAAAATTATTGTTGCCTGTTTGCATTTCAAATATCTCAAAAGTCAGTAATTTAAAATGAAAGTTACTTCAACCTAAAGTAAGCTAGATTGTAACGACCAACCTAGTATATTTACCTCAAAAAGTGGCCGGAACTCAAAACTATTAAACTATGCAACTTTACAATGGCATCTATGAAAACCTCCAAAATTACCTTTGATGTACACATCCCAAAAGCTGGACACCATATGCTTCAGCAGATGCAGCATATGGCATGTGGGATACAGCATGTGGTGTGTAGTGTATGGCATGTGGTGTGTGGCATGTGGTGGGTGGCATGTTGTAAAGTCATCGGCTGGCAGGCTAATAGGAAATCAATACAGGCAAGGATAAGAAAGGCAGAGTACAGAGTGAAAGGTAAGTAAGTGAGAGCTTGCACCCTCAGGTTTATTATTATATAGTGGTTTCTGGACCTGACATGGAATATCACCTGACCATGCCCTCCAATGAATAATAAGCATTGCTAGGCCCACTAATCAACAGTAAGCATGCTTGGGTCACTATGGCAACTGTGATCTACCCACCACCACCATGCCTTGTGGCTGCTTTGGCTTCACCTGCTCTGTTGTGTCTGTGTGTTTGGTGATCCGTGACTAACAGTTGGGGGGGGGGGGTGTGAATAGAGCTCTTGAGCTCCTTCCAAACTAACAATAGTGCCCCTCTCACACTATCTATAGAATACACAATGACTATTTAATACAAGTTAAGGATCACCAGCACTACATAATACATTAATGTACCTGGCCCTATACATTATTTACCTTTACATATCATTTGTAATCCCTGTGTTGTGTGGCATGTGGTGGGTGACATGTGTTGTGTGACATGTGTTGTGTGGTGTGTGGTGTGTAGTGTGTGGGATGTGGTGGGTGGGATTTGGTGGGTGAGATGTGGTGGGTGACATGGGTTGTGTGGCATGTGTTGTGTGGCATGTGGTTTGTGGCATGTGCTGTGTGGTCTGTGGCATGTGTTGTGCGGCATGTGTTGTGTGTTGTGCATTGTGTGTTGTGTGGTGTGTGGTGTGTGGTATGCATAACGTGTTATATGGCATACAACGTGCAGCTGTGTCTCTGAGAGTGAGAATGATTTGATATACCTGAATCATTTACATGCCTCAAATCTAACCGCAGCACGTCATTTTACTGGGTGATGCAAGGTTTGGTGCTGTTTAATGCTATTTCTTATATTTTGTTCAGTTCCAACTGAACTCTTGTTGGAGTTTTACATTCTGGCAACAACTAAAGTCATATCAAAATGGGTGCCAAGTTGTCAATTTAATAGAACCTGTTACAGCTGAAGCCTATGTGTCAGAATTTTGGCATGTCTGCCAAAGTTTATTTTGCATGTTTGCAATTCAAATATATCAAAAGTTAAAATAAAAGTTACTACACACTAAAGTACGGTAGATTATAGCAATCAGCCTTCTATATTTATCTTTAAAGAATGCCAGAAACTCAAAAGCGTCGGGTTGTGCGACTTTGGGATGACCGGGGATGGTAGTTGCCGACATTAAACCCGCTGTGACTGTGTGAGTGGCAGCAGGTGGGGCAGGTGCGCCACCTAGCGGATTAACAGAACAACAAACAAACATCGGGTCTGAACGATAGCCTGTCAGCAGGACATCACCTGTCGGGCGACGTGTGTGTCTGTGTGTCTGTGGGGGGGGGGGGGGGGGGGGGTGCTGTAGCTACCCAATAACACATTCCGACTTCTCTAAGTAGTTTATCTGTGTGACCGCCTTCACTTGTCAACAGGAGCAGATACACCAGCCGATCGACGACTTTCCATTAATCGGAAATCGGGCCGTGACTGTGTTCAGCACCCCGACGAGACGAGACGAGACGGCACGAGACGATACGAGATGGCACGAGACGAGACAGGACGGACGGGACGAGACAAGACAGGACGAGATGGCATGAGACGAGATGGCACGATACGAGACGAGATGGCACGAAATGAGACGAGACGGCACGAGATGAGACAGGACGGGACGAGACGAGACAGGACGAGACGAGACGCACGAGACAAGACGAGATGAGATGAGACGAGACGAGATGGCACGAGATGGTAGAGACGAGACAGCATGAGGTGAGACGAGACGGCATGAGACGAGATGAGATGAGAGGAGAGGAGATGAGTCGAGGTGGGACGAGATGAGATGGCACGAGACGAGACGGGACGAGACGAGACGAAACGAGATGAGATGAGCCAGGATGAGATGAGACGGGACGGCGCGAGATGGGACTAGACGGAACGAAACGGGACGAGACGGGATGAGATGAGATGAGACGGGACGGCACGAGATGGGACGAGATGAGACGAAACAGGACGAGACGAGACGAGATGGGACGAGGCAAGACGAGATGAGACGGGATGGGACGAGACTGGACGGGATGAGATGAGATGAGATGCGATGAGATAAAATGGGATGAGACGAGATGAGATGAGATGAGACGGGACGGGATGAGACAAGACGGGACGGGACGGGACGAGACGAGACGGCACGGGACGAGACGGGACGGGACGGAACGAGGTGAGTCGGGACGGGATGGGACGGGACGATACGAGACGAGACGAGACGGGATTGGATGATAGGAGACGGGACGAGATAAAATGAGACGGGACGAGATGAGACGAGATGAAACAGGAAGAGACGAGACAAGATGAGACGAGATGGGACGGGATAGGACGAGATGAGACGAGATGAGACGAGATGAGACGGAATGGGATGAGATGAGACGGGACGGGAGGAGACGAGACGGGATGGGACGAGACGAGACGGGACGAGACGAGATGGGACAGGACGAGACGGGACAAGATGAAACGAGACAAGACGACATGGGATGAGATGGGATGAGACAAGACAAGACGAGATGGAATGAGATGAGAGAAGACCAGACGAGATGAGACGGGACAGGACGAGACGAGACGGGATGAAATGAGATGAGATGGGATGAGACGAGATGAAATGGGATGGGACGAGATGAGACGGTATGAGACAAGATGAGACAGGATGAGATGAGATGAGATGAGACAGTACTGGATGGGATGAGACAAGATGGGACAAGATGAGATGAGATCAGATGGCATGAGACGAGATGAGACAACATGACACAACACGACATGAGATGGGACAAGACGAGACGAGACGAGATGGGACGAAATGGGATGAGACGAAACGGGACGAGATGAAATGAGACGATACAAGATGAGACGGGAGGAGATGGGATGGGACGAGATGAGACGAGACGAGACGAGACGGGATGAGACGGGACAGGACGGGACAGGATGGGACAAAACAAGATGAGACAAGACGAGACAAGACGAGACGAGACAGGACGAGACGAGACAAGAAGGGACGGGACGGGACGAGACGAGACGAGACGGCAAGAGACGGGACCAGTGGCTTCTCCAGACTAACTGACATCAGATTTCCAATATACAATTTCCTTTCACTTTGCACCATCTACCTGACATCAGATATTCGAATATATGATTTCTGTTCACTTTGCACCATCTAACCTACATCAGATATTCAAATATATGATTTCTTTTCAATTTGCACCATATAACTGACATCAGATATTTGAATATATGATTTCTGTTCACCTTATACCATCTAACCGACATCAGATATTCAAATATATGATTTCTGTTCACTTTGCACCATCTAACTGACATCAGATATTCGAATATATGATTTCTGTTGACTTTACACCATCGAACCGACATCAGATATTCAAATATATTATTTCTGTTCACTTTGCATCATCTAACCGACATCAGATATTCAAATATATGATTTCTGTTCACTTTGCACCATCTAACTGACATCAGATATTCAGATATATGATTTCTGTTCACTTTGCATCATCTAACTGACATCAGATATTCAAATATATGATTTCTGTTCACTTTGCACCATCTACCTGACATCAGATATTTGAATATATGATTTCTGTTCACTTTGCACCATCTAACTGACATAAGATATTCAAATATATGATTTCTGTTCACTTTGCACCATCTAACTGATATCAGATATTCGAATATATGATTTCTTTTCACTTTGCACCATCTAACTGACATCAGATATTCGAATATATGATTTCTGTTCACTTTGCACCATCTAACCGACATAAGATATTCGAATATATGATTTCTGTTCACTTTGCACCGTCTAACCAACATCAGATATTCAAATATATGATTTCTGTTCACTTTGCACTGTCTAACCGACATCAGATATTCCATCCCGACATCGAGGCGATGCCCCTGAGGCTGACTAAGCAAATTCACTAACCTTGACCTCTGTATTCACACAGTAAATGGATTAGATAAGCCTGGCCTTCCTTATTAACATGAGAAACAGTGTAAGATACTATTGACCTTTAGATGACCTTGACCTTTATTCCCACAATAAGCCGGTTAGCTGACCATGACTTTATTCATGCAGTAAACAGGTTCACGAACCTCAGTCTTTTCGTATTCTCACAGTAACCAGATTAGATAACCTTGACCTTCGTTATTCACACAGTAAATGGGTTAGGTGACCTTGACCTTTATTCACACCATAAGCAGGTTAGCTGACAATGTCTTTATTCATACAGTAAACAGGTTCACTAACCTCAACCTTTTCGAGTTCTCACAATAACCGGGTTAAATGGCCTTGACCTTCATTATTCATATAATACACAGGGTAGATAAGTAAGCAGATCAGCTGACCTTGGGAGTTATTCCCATTTAATCAGTCAACACCCAGCCATGGTGAACCACTCTGCAGCCTCCTAAACTCCAACTCACGACGAGGCCGAGGCCGGACCACGGTCCATCTCCGTGTGACGTCATACTCATAGGTCCGGGTCCTTCCCTCTGTTCCGAACTCCCTCCTGATTGGCTGCCAAGAGACCCGGGTGAGGACCTCGCAGTCACCACAACTTTGTAAAACAGCAAATGGCGCCGAACAGCCGCGCTGACAGATGGCGCCACCAGCGCCAGCCAACGGCTCAATCTCACACGGCGCAGGGGGTTGGGGTTGGGGTTGGACGAGGATAGAGGAGGGGGGGGAGAAAGAGAGGGGGAGGGAGGGGGAGGAGGGAAAGGGGGTAGGATAGGAGAGAGGGGGAGAAGGGAGAGAGGGAGAGGAGGGAAGGGGATGAGGGAGGGGGAGGAGGGAGGGGGAGGAGGGATGGGGATGAGGAAGACAGGAGGAGGGAGGGGGAGGGAGGGGGAGGAGAGGTAGGAGAGGAGGGAGGGGGAGGAGGAAGAGAGGGGGAGGATGGGGGAGGACGGGGTGGAGAGGTAGGGGAGAAGGAAGGGGAGGATGAAGAGAGGGAGAGGAGGGAGGGGGGAGAGTGTGGGAGGAGGGAGCGGAGGAGATGAGAGGGGTGGGGAGGAGAGGAGGACATGAGGAGAGGAGGAGAGGAGGAGAGGAGGCGAGGAGGAGAGGAGGAGAGGAGGCGAGGAGGAGAGCATGTGGGAACACATAAGGCTCGTTTGCCACTTATATTTTAGTCGGGACGCTGTGACAATGGGTGTCATGAGTGACAGTGAGTGACTGTGAGTGGCTGCGAGTAGCTGTGAGTGGCAGTGAGTGGCATGAGTGGTGGTTAGTGGCATTGAGTGGCTGTGAGTAACGTTACTTGGGTGTGAGTGGCTGTGACTGGCCGTGTGTGACTGTGAGTAGCTGTGAGTGGTTGTGAGTGGCTTTGAGTGGCTTTGAGTGGTTGTGTGTGGTTGTGAGAAGCTGTGCGTGGCTGTGAGTTTCTGTGTGTGGCTGTGAGTGGTTGTGTATGCCTGTGAGTTGCTGTGAGTGGCAGTGTGTGGCTGTGATTGGCTGTGATTGGCTGTGATTGGCTGTGATTGGCTGTGATTGGCTGTGATTGGCTGTGATTGGCTGTGATTGGCTGTGATTGGCTGTGATTGGCTGTGAGTGGCTGTGTGAGCTGCTCGCCGGCTCGACGTGGCAGGTCCTGTCGGCGCCGAGTGATGGCGGTCACTGTTCGGGGGAGGCGGTACCAGGGCGTGTGACTGCCGGGCTGTCAGCGCGCAGAGGCCGGGCGGGCTGCGGCCGGCCGCCCCTCACCTGCAGCCCGCTGAGCGATCACCGGCCTCCCGCCCCTCGGACAGGTACCCAGCCCCGCCCGGAACACGGCGGCCGGGTCACGTGGCCACAATTAAGCACACATCCCTGTCTCACACCGCACACACCCCCACGACCCCCAGTACCCCCCCCCCCCACACCTCCTCCCTCTCCACACTGTCTCCCACCCCGGTAACCCCTTCCCCCCGGCCCTCACCCCACCCCCTCCCGCTGCGCGCGCATCCCGGCAATATAAACTATGAGAAACGCCGGACGCGGCGGTGGTGACCCCTGGCGGAGACACCCGCCAAGCAGGTGTGTGTGTGTGTGGGGGGGGGGGGGTAGGCGCTTAACTGGGGGGGGGGGGGGTATCTAGGGGGCGCCACCAGCCCACAGCCGCCGTCCCACCCGGTTAACATTGTGTTCTATATTGCAATCGAAGGATACATTGGTGTAGGCAGTGGGTGGGAGGGGGGTAGGGTTTAAAAATAATAAAATAAGTTGAAGCCGAAGGCTGAGTGCACGTGGAAGCATTCTGCCCACCCAGTGGAGCACGTGACTGGGAGGATTACAAATGTGTGAAATCGTGCTTTTCCTTTTTTATTGCGTATGTTCAAAGATGCTTTGGCAATCACCAGATAGCTGTATTCTTGTGACTTCATACGGAACTAGTGCCATTCGAGAGGACAGAGGGTACCATTCTATAAAAAGCAATATATACACTAATATATCAAATCCAGCGTACAAGCAGACCTCACATTGTGTATGTGTGAAGTCTACTGTACAAGTAGACTGCACACTGTGTATGTGTGAAGTCTACTGTACAAGCAGACCTCACACTTTGTATGTGTGAAGTCTACTGTCCAAGTAGACCTCACACAGTGTATGTGTGAAGTCTACTGTACAAGCAGACCTCACACTGTGTATATGTGAAGTCTACTGTACAAGTAGACTGCACACTGTATGTGTGAAGTCTACTGTACAAGCAGACCTCACACCGTGTATGTGTGAAGTCTACTGTACAAGTAGACTGCACACTGCATGTGTGAAGTCTACTGTACAAGTAGACTGCACACTGTGTATGTGTGAAGTCTACTGTACAAGTAGACCTCACACTGTGTATGTGTGAAGTCTACTGTAAAAGCAGACTGCACACTGTGTATGTGTGAAGTCTACTGTTCAAGTAGACCTCACACTGTTGTATGTGTGAAGTCTACTGTATAAGTAGACTGCACACTGTGACAGACATGACACACTGTTGTATGTGTGAAGTCTACTGTATAAGTAGACTGCACACTGTGACAGACATGACACACTGTTGTATGTGTGAAGTCTACTGTACACATAGACTGCACACTGTGACAGACATGACACACTGTTGTATGTGTGAAGTCTACTGTACACATAGACTGCACACTGTGACAGACATGACACACTCTTGTATGTGTGAAGTCTACTGTATAAGTAGACTGCACACTGTGACATACATGACACACTGTTGTATGTGTGAAGTCTACTGTACAGCTAGACTGCACACTGTGACAGACATGACACACTGTTGTATGTGTGAAGTCTACTGTACAACTAGACTGCACACTGTGACAGACATGACACACTGTTGTATGTGTGAAGTCTACTGTATAAGTTGACTGCACACTGTGACAGACATGACACACTGTTGTATGTGTGAAGTCTACTGTACAGCTAGACTGCACACTGTGACAGATATGACACACTGTTGTATGTGTGAAGTCTACTGTATAAGTAGACTGCACTGTGACAGACATGACACACTGTTGTATGTGTGAAGTCTACTGTATAAGTAGACTGCACTGTGACAGACATGACACAGTGTTGTATGTGTGAAGTCTACTGTGTAAGTAGACTGCACACCGTGACAGACATGTCACACTGTTGTATGTGTGAAGTCTACTGTATAAGTAGATTACACACTGTGACATACATGACACACTGTTGTATGTGTGAAGTCTACTGTACAACTAGACTGCACACTGTGACAGACATGACACACTGTTGTATGTGTGAAGTCCCCTGTACAACTAGACTGCACACTGTGACAGATATGACACACTGTTGTATGTGTGAAGTCTACTGTATAAGTAGACTGCACACTGTGACAGACATGACACACTGTGGTATGTGTGAAGTCTACTGGCATTAAGCTGCTGTTGTATGCGGTGGTAGAAATGAATTAAAGAATTGAATCCAAGTATAGTTATTTGCCTGTAAAGCAGAAGAAATGTGAAAAGAACTCACATAGTGTATTACTACGCTTCCCCATTCACCCCAAGGTTAAATGAAATACCGAAAGTAGTCCAGATAAAAAATATATTCCACCGCCTATTGGATAGGAGAAAAAAACACTACCTACACAACTCACCAAACTAGTCATAGTCAATTATGTTCTTTTTTCATTTTACAGTTTTCATTTTAAACTAACACTTTATATAGTAACTCCCACAATCACTACTCCTTGTATTCAAAACTATAAAATTGAATTAACCGTCAATTTTGAATAGAAATGATATTAAATACGTCGTAGTCTAACTGTAGCTATAATAACCGTCCTGGTCGTCAGTATATAGAATACAGCACCAGTCTATACCATCGTTATAATTTACTCAGGAATACTAACCATATAGTGTTAATAAACGTTGTGGTCGCCAATAATGTAAAGTCCACGGCTCGAATCAGTGGTTGTGTAGGCAGGCTATGGGGAAATCAATACAGGCAAAAAGAGAAAGGAAGAGTATAAAGAGTGAAAGAAGAGAGAGAGCCAAGCCCTCAGGTTTATTCTTATATGGTACATGGATCCAGTATTGCAGGTATTGCAGGTATAGCAATACCTCAGGGAGTTTGACGCCCCTGCCTTGCAGAGTTGTAAACCACTGCCTTGTGGTACAGGTCCTTGACATAACCGAAGGCTAAGGGAGCAAACCCTAAACAGAAAACCATGTCACTGTGGCAGCATTAAGGGCGGTTGATGTATGGAACTCCCAACATCTCCGACCAGCCACTGCAGGGACAATGTTTTGCGCCTGTCTTGACATGTTCTTGCCGGTGTGAAACCTCTATTTGCTCCCCGAGAGAGTGCCACTGGTAACTTGCAAAAGCCAGCAGCACTTCAACACTTTTGCAGGCAGCTTTCATGAAATATACAACCGCACAAGGAGAGCGGCAGTCAAGTAATGAGAGCAGTCTTTGTCGCATCGCGACCGACAGCATGATGATGACATGGATCCAGTATGGCATATCACCTGACCATATTGTCCCAATGAGAATCAAGCATCTACAGTTCTACCAATGAGAATCAAACATTTCCGGTCCCCATGGTTACACTGATATGCCCACCACCACCAAGCAGTGTGGCTCCCTTGGTCACCACCTGCCCTGAACTGAGTGTGTGGTGATCCATGACTAGCAGAGGGGGGAGGGGGTAGTGGGTAGAGCTCCAAGTGCCCCTTACACACTATCTTACTAGCACCACAATGTCTATTTACCAATGAGTCAAGTACCACCAGCAACTACATAAACACATTTATGCACCTGGCCCTATATACCTTTTTCATAAATAGAACATTTGCATTCCCCCACCGATGCATCATTATCGGAATATTTTACACATAGACTGCACACTGTGACATGACACACTATGGTATGTGTGAAGTCTACTGTTCACAGAGACTGCAGACTGTGACAGACATGACACACTATGGTATGTGTGAAGTCTACTGTACACATAGACTGCACACTGTGACAGACATGACATACTGTGACAGACATGACACACTGTGGTATGTGTGAGTCTACTGTGAAAGTAGACTGCACACTGTGACAGACATGACATACTGTGACAGACATGACGCAGTATGGTATGTGTGAAGTCTACTGTACACATACACTGCACACTGTGACAGACATGACACACTGTGACAGACATGCCACACTGCGGTATGTGTGAAGTCTGCTGTACAAGTAGACTGCACACTGTGACAGACATGACATACTGTGACAGACATGACACACCACGGTATGTGTGAAGTCTACTGTACACATAGACTGCAGACTGTGACAGACATGACATACTGTGACATACATGACACACCATGGTATGTGTGAGTCTACTATACACGTACACTGCACACTGTGACAGAATGACATACTGTGACAGACATGCCACACCGTGGTATGTGTGAAGTCTACTGTACAAGTAGACAGCACACTGTGACAGACATGACATACTGTGGCAGACATGACACACCACGGTATGTGTGAAATCTACTGTACACATAGACTGCACACTGTGACAGACATGACACACTGTGACAGACATGACACACTGTGACAGACATGACACACCGCAGTATGTGTGAAGTCTACTGTACAAGTAGACTGCACACTGTGACAGACATGACACACTGTGACAGACATGACACTCTGTGGTATGTGTGAAGTCTACTGTAGACACACAGGAGACTTTCCACCACATAACTATATCCACGTGTACTAAGACGGACGGGCTGGGGCTGAACCAACATCCATGCACATTCTCCGACCTGCTGGCAACGAGCCATGTCATGATCACATGATCATGACAACATGATCACATGATCATGACAACATGCCACACCATGATCATTTCATCATGGTAATATGCCATTCCATGATCATGTGATTATGGCAACATCATCATGCTGTCGGTCGCGATGCGACAAAGACTGCTTTCATTATTTGACTGCCGCTCTCCTTGTGAGGTTGTACATTTCATGAAAGCTGCCTGCAAAAGTGTTGAAGTGCTGCTGGCTTTTGTAAGTTACCAGCGGCACTCTCTCGGGGAGCAAATAGAGGTCTCACACCGGCAAGAACATGTCAAGACAGGCGCAAAACTATTTGTCCCTGCAGTGGCTGGTCAGGAAATGTTGGGAGTTCCATACATCAACCGCCCTTAATGCTGCCACAGTGACATGGTTTTCTGTTTAGGGTTTGCTCCCTTAGCCTTCGGTTCTGTCAAGAACCTGTACCACAAGGCAGTGGTTTACAACTCTGCAGGGCAGGGGGGTCAAACTCCCTGAGGTGTTGCAATACCTGCAATACCTGCATACCATTATGGCAACAAGCAATCTGCTAATCACGTAACTGTTGCTAACAAGCCTTTCATTCCGTGATCACCTGACTGCTGGCCACAGGCTGTGCACTGATCACGTGACTACTAATATATTTGAAAAATATTTGACAAATGACAAAGACAACAAATATTTATTTGACTCTATCGACCCCTTTCGGGGTATGAGAGCAACAAAAGGATACATTTTTGATTCAGTTCAGTTTAGCGTTGCTCACAACCTGGATATACACACGTGTTGACGAATTTACGTACTAAGTATACATTTTTATTTAATAACAAATCACTTTCTTCATCACGATAACCAAAGCTTGTATTCTATTTCCATGTTATTTTTAACAATCACCAGGTTTTCTTGTAATGAAAATACTCAGAGTTATATAACTTGATATGGATAAGACTGTTTATACTCATCTGGGGTCATATGCATGGAGCGGTGTTAGCAAGCCTCAGATTTGGCACATTTCTGGTTTAGCGGCAAAAAGTTGCTATTCATGGAGCAGTGTTACGGAAACACCGCGAGTTTAAGGTGCGGTACGCTAACACCACTCCGTACCAGATTTAAGGGAGGTGTTAGGTACTGATTAGGCCCAAATCTATTCAATGCTAACATATTTGACAGAATATCCTACTCAAAAATTGAAATTTGGTCAAATTAACCCCAAAATCGAGCGATATTATCGCAGCGGCGATATTCATACTGTCTAATGTAAACAAAACAAATCGCCCCCGCCGCTGTCACCTGCCGCTCCCGCCCGCTGCCGCCGCCGCCGCCGCCGCCACATCGGCGGCAATATATTAGGCCCAAATCTATTCAATGCTATCATATTTAACAGAATAACATGGTCAAAAAGTGAAATTTGGTCAAATTAACCCCAAAATCCAAGCGATATTAACGCCGCCGCTGCATCTGCGGCGATTTTCATATTGTCAAATGTAAACAAAACAAATCGCCGCTCCCGCTGCCACCACCACCGCAGCATCGGCGGCAATATATTACGCCAAAATCTATTCAATGCTATCATATTTAACAGAATAACATGCTCAAAAAGTGAAATTTGGACAAATTAAACCAGAAATCAAAGCGATATTAACACCGCCATCGATATTAACACCGCCGTCAAATTAAACCAATAATCGAAGCCAGCACCGGTGCCGGATTGGCGGCGACATTGTCAAACAGTGGTGCTTGCCGGGAACAGGCTCAGAGGGATTTCCCAAATCTATAAATAACTGCTAGGTTAGCTAATGCCACCACGCTTTGGACCCGTAATACCCCATGACCCATTTACCAACACTGGCATTAACTAACCCGACCGCACCCTTAACACTGGAGCCGATAAATAATTCTTCATGCATATGGCCCCTGGTCACCCAGTGAGGCAGCACTATCAAACACTATAAAGTCGCCTTGAGTGCGCACTGTCACAAGTCGGTACCCGTCCTGATATGACCTGAGATGTTGCTAGGATGTAAAACAACAACAAACAAACAGATTTAAATATTTCTGTATATGACCTGACTGCTGGCAACAAGCATGGAGCAGATCACGTGAGAACTGAACAGATCACGTGACAACTGAACGCCTCCGCATGGAAGTCCCGACAGCACCTCGCCCACCTGAACCTCTGACCCTCACATCCCAAACACAGCCTCACATTCCCCTCACTTTCCTCCCTCACCGTCCGCACCCACATCCCTCTCCCCCACCCCCACATCCCCACCCCCAGATCCCCCACCCCACCCCACATCCCCCCACCGCCACTCCCACATCCACCACCCCCACATCCCCCACCCCCACTCCCACATCCCCCACCCCCACTCCCACATCCACCACCCCCACATCCCCCACCCCCACCACTCATCCCCCCACCGCCACTCCCACATCCACCACCCCCACATCCCCCACCCCCACCCCCAGATCCCCCACCCCCACCCCACATCCCCCTCACCCAATCCCCATCCAACACCACCCCCCCCCACCTCACCCCCACCCACTCTAAAACCACCACCACATCCCCCACCCCCACCCTCATCCCCACCACCACCCCCACATCCCCCACCCCCACTCCCACATCCACCACCCCCACATCCCCCACCCCCACTACCACATCCCCACCCCCACCCCCACCACCCCCACATCCCCCACCCCCACTTCCACATCCACCACCCCCACATCCCCCACTACCACATCCCCACCCCACATCCCCCACCCCACATCCCCACCCCCACATCCACCACCCCCACATCCCCCACTGCCACTCCCACATCCCCCCACCCCCACTCACATCCCACCACCCCCACATCCCCACCCCACTTCCACATCCACCCCCACTTCCACATCCCCACCCCCACATCCACCACCCCACATCCCCCACCCCTACTCCCACATCTACCACCCCCACATCCCACCCCCACCTCCCACATCCACCACCCCACATCCCCCACCCCCACTCCCATCCACCACCCCCACTCCCACATCCACCACCCCACATCCCCCACCCCCACTTCCACATCCCCCCCCCCACATCCCCAACCCCCCTCCCCCATACCCACTCCCAGATCCACACCCCCACATCCCCCACCCCCACTCCCACATCCACCACCCCATCCCCTCCCACCCCCAACCTTCCACATCCCCAACCCCCAATCCCACATCCACCACCCCCACATCCCCACCCCCAACTTCCACATCCCCCACCCCACATCCCCACATCCCCTCCCCCATACCCACTCCCACATCCCCCCCACCCCACATCTCCCACCTCACCCCCACACAACCACACGCCCCACACCATGCAGACTGCCATCATCTCAAACATCTCATCTCCGCACCGTCATAAGCCACAAAAAAAGCCTCCCTCAAACCGCGCCACGCCCCCACCTCACTCATCCACCTCACCCCCCTCACCCCCACACCCCCACCCCCACACCCCCACACTCCCACACCCCCACACCCCCACGCGCGGCCGGCCGGCAGGTGGAGCCGCTAATAGAAGGCCGGTGGGATTGTTTCCAGCAGGTAATCGTGGCGGCGCGTTCCATGCGGGCTGGGGTTACAGACTGCATCGCTCCTAGTGGCGTTTGATAGAACTCGATCCGGGCCGGGCGGGCGGCGGCGGCCGAACTGAAAAAAGGCCCGAAATCCAAGTCCAAGCTGTGAGCTGCTCATTTAGTGAGCGCAGATGGAGGCCGGTGTCACAGTTTAAAAGAGTACCCGGTTTAAAACCGGGCTTTTCACTGTGCGCATTTCGCCCTGATTGAGATTGTACCCATGTTTAATGACTTGTTAAGTGCTTCTTATCTTGTTAGTGCAGAGGTTAATATATACTATCAATAGTATCAAGCATGAAATAACCACTACAATGATTCCTGAAGGAATTCTTGCCTGTCTCGCCCTAGAATTCCAGAGAGCTCTCCCACAGAGAGAAGCAAGCCAGAAAATCAGAAAAGATTTCAGGCTTGTCATTCGACTTTGACCCATGCGCATTGCGAAAAGCCCTGTTTTAAACTGGGTACTATTTTAAACTGCGACACCGGCGTACGGCGAGGCGGTCTCACAGCTTACTCACACCCCTCCCAACCCCTACACCCCTCACCTACACCCCGCCCCTACACCCCTCACCTACACCCCTCACCTACACCCCGCCCCTACACCACTCACCTGCACTCCCACACCACCATACACGCCTCACGCACCCTCCTAAGCCTACACGCTACACCCCTACACCCCTACAGCCCTACACCCCTACACCCCCACACCCTCATATAACCTCACACACCCTGATACACCTACACCCTACAACCTCATAGACACCTCACATACTCTCCTATTCCTACACCCCTACACCCCCACACCCTCATAGACACCTCACACACCCTACTAATCCTGTACCCCTATGCCCCTTCTACCCCTCACCCTCATAGTCATACACACCTCACACACCCTCCTAAACCTACACCCCTAACCCCCTACACCCCTGCACCCCGACACCCCACACCCTCATAGAACCTCACACACCCTCCTAGACCTACACACACCCTCATAAACACCTCACACACCCTCATAATCCTACACACCCACACCCTCATATACACCTCACACACCCTCCTTAGCCTACACCCCTACACCCCTACCCCACACGCTCTTAGCCATACACACCTCACGCACCCTCCTAAACCTACACCCCTACACCCCTGCAGCCCTACACCACCACACCCTCATAGAACCTCACACACCCTCCTAAACCTACACACACCCTCATAGACACCTCACACACCCTCCTAATCCTACACACCCGCACCCTCATATACACCTCACACACCCTCCTAAGCCTACACCCCTACACCCCTACCCCACACGCTCTTAGCCATACACACCTCACGCACCCTCCTAATCATACACCCCTACACCCCTGCACCCCTACACCACCACACCCTCATAGAACCTCACACACCCTCCTAAACCTACACACACCCTCATAGACACCTCACACACCCTCCTAATCCTACACACCCGCACCCTCATATACACCTCACACACCCTCCTAAGCCTACACCCCTACACCCTACCCCACACGCTCTTAGCCATACACACCTCACGCACCCTCCTAAGCCTACACCCCTACACCCCTGCACCCCCACACCCTCATAGAACCTCACACACCCTCCTTGACCTACACACACCCTCATAGACACCTCACACACCCTCCTAATCCTACACACCCACACCCTCATATACACCTCACACACCCTCCTAAGCCTACACCCCTACACCCCTACCCCACACGCTCTTAGCCATACACACTCACGCACCCTCCTAATCATACACCCCTACACCCCTGCACCCCTACACCCACACCCTCATAGAACCTCACACACCCTCCTTAGCCTACACCCCTACACCCCTACCCCACACGCTCATAGACACCTCACGCACCCTCCTAATCATACACCCCTGCGCACCCCTCTCCTACACCCCCTACAACCCCCCTCTTAACCTGCCCCAGTACCCGTGACCCGTGACCCGGGGTCAATATGCAGTTCATCAGGGTACGAAGGAACGCCCGTGCGAAGGGTCGGATGGAATCAGTCAAAATGAGGTAAATTCCAGGATGTCCACTTCCTTTACCGCCATTTGTCGTACATAGCTAATGCTTTATAGATTTTTGAATCTGTTAAATACAGAGCAATATCTGTCCCCCACCTCGTCTGACTCTCCAACCTAATGCACATTAACGTCCAGCCTCACCACCAGGCGGCCAGCACCTATTGATTGTACACACGCTCTGTAATATGTTATGTAAAGATAAATAATGTCTGAATTGCATCAAACACAAATTCGCGTCTTCTACTCAACTCCGCCGTGCACTGAACCTGACCGGACATGGTGGCGCACACTTCATGTGCACGAGGTCGGCAGTTCGAATCCCAGACGGGTCAAACCAATGACTTTAAAAAATGTATACTTGTTGCTTCCTGGCCAGACGCTAAACACTACTAGGATAGGGCAAGGACTGGTTTGCTCAGTATCAGGATAATATGACTGAGTGGGATATTGGGTCATCGTGTCAGTGGCCTGGTCTATCAGTGGAGCAGTACTATACAATTGCCATGGTTTAAAGCGTCACAAATCGCTTCCCATCCTGACATGACCGTAGATGTTGCTAGGACGTAAAACCCCAACAAGCAATGCACTAATACTGAATTCGCCAACGAACACTTACCGACTCATGTTATGCCTTTCGTTCCCAGCGGCTGAAGATGCTCCGACCCCGGGACTACTGGAATAAACCCTACATTTCCCTACTATATCAATGTCGACTTCGCCTCATCTTGTCTAGAATTTAGACGGGAGGGGAAGTACTTACCACCAGCCCTACAGCGGGGTCGGCAACCACCGGATACAATTCGAACTCTGGCGGCATGTGTTACTAATAATATTCTCAAATTAGAAGAAGAAAAACCAGCCAAAAATAAAACGATAAAGAAGTTCAACTAAGAAACTGAAGTTGGTCCTCTAACTATTTGTGTGGCGTTTTCTACAAACGTATACAGCACACCGGGTAAGGACCATGTACTGTGTGTATAGGCGCTTATGTGCATATTATATAATTCATTATGTGGATATAAATAACGGCAGCCCCTTAACGTTTCTCTCACCACCTTCACCTTTATGTTATTCATTGCATTCTCTCCTCCCCACCTCCTCTACACCGTGAGCCAAATGTCACTCTGCTATCAAAATATATACATATATGGTTTATATACATGGAAGCCATGGAATGAATTATGTGAGTATAAATAATAAACTGCGATCTCTTGTTCAAGACACTGATAGCTGGTATATTAATTAGTAGTAGTAAAACCAATTCAAGGCCCATTGCCTTGTTCAAGTCAGTGATAGCTGGTATATTAATTATTAGTAGTAATACCAATTCAAGGCCCATTGTCTTGTTCAAGTCAGTGATAGCTGGTATATTAATTATTAGTAGTAAAACCAATTCAAGGCCCATTGTCTTGTTCAAGTCACTGATAGCTGGTATATCAATTATTAGTAGTAAAACCAATTCAAGGCCCATTGTCTTGTTCAAGTCAGTGATAGCTGGTATATTAATGATTAGTAGTAATACCAATTCAAGGCCCATTGTCTTGTTCAAGTCAGTGATAGCTGGTATATTAATTATTAGTAGTAAAACCAATTCAAGGCCCATTTCGTGTTCAAGTCACTGATAGCTGGTATATTAATTATTAGTAGTAATACCAATTCAAGGCCCATTGTCTTGTTCAAGTCACTGATAGCTGGTATATTAATTATTAGTAGTAAAACCAATTCAAGGCCCATTGTCTTGTTCAAGTCAGTGATAGCTGGTATATTAATTATTAGTAGTAAACCAATTCAGCATTGTCTTGTTCAAGTCTGATGGCTTATTAATTATTGTAGTAAAACCAATTCAAGGCCCATTGTCTTGTTCAAGTCACTGATAGCTGGTATATTAATTATTAGTAGAAAACCAATTCAAGCCCATTGTCTTGTTCAAGTCAGTGATAGCTGGTATATTAATTATTAGTAGTAAAACCAATTCAAGGCCCATTGTCTTGTTCAAGTCAGTGATAGCTGGTATATTAATTATTAGTAGTAAAACCAATTCAAGGCCCATTGTCTTGTTCAAGTCACTGATAGCTGGTATATTAATTATTAGTAGTAAAACCAATTCAAGGCCCATTGTCTTGTTCAAGTCAGTGATAGCTGGTATATTAATTATTAGTAGTAAAACCAATTCAAGGCCCATTGTCTTGTTCAAGTCAGTGATAGCTGGTATATTAATTATTAGTAGTAAAACCAATTCAAGGCCCATTGTCTTGTTCAAGTCAGTGATAGCTGGTATATTAATTATTAGTAGTAAAACCAATTCAAGGCCCATTGTCTTGTTCAAGTCAGTGATAGCTGGTATATTAATTATTAGTAGTAAAACCAATTCAAGGCCCATTGTCTTGTTCAAGTCAGTGATAGATGGTATATTAATTATTAGTAGTAAAACCAATTCAAGGCCCATAAAGTCACTGATAGCTGGTATATTAATTATTAGTAGTAATACCAATTCAAGGCCCATTGTCTTGTTCAAGTCACTGATAGCTGGTATATTAATTATTAGTAGTAATACCAATTCAAGGCCCATTGTCTTGTTCAAGTCAGTGATAGATGGTATATTAATTATTAGTAGTAAAACCAATTCAAGGCCCATTGTCTTGTTCAAGTCAGTGATAGCTGGTATATTAATTATTAGTAGTAAAACCAATTCAAGGCCCATTGTCTTGTTCAAGTCAGTGATAGCTGGTATATTAATTATTAGTAGTAAAACCAATTCAAGGCCCATTGTCTTGTTCAAGTCAGTGATAGCTGGTATATTAATTATTAGTAGTAAAACCAATTCAAGGCCCATTGTCTTGTTCAAGTCAGTGATAGCTGGTATATTAATTATTAGTAGTAAAACCAATTCAAGGCCCATTGTCTTGTTCAAGTCAGTGATAGCTGGTATATTAATTATTAGTAGTAAAACCAATTCAAGGCCCATTGTCTTGTTCAAGTCAGTGATAGCTGGTATATTAATTATTAGTAGTAAAACCAATTCAAGGCCCATTGTCTTGTTCAAGTCAGTGATAGATGGTATATTAATTATTAGTAGTAAAACCAATTCAAGGCCCATTGTCTTGTTCAAGTCAGTGATAGCTGGTATATTAATTATTAGTAGTAATACCAATTCAAGGCCCATTGTCTTGTTCAAGTCAGTGATAGCTGGTATATTAATTATTAGTAGTAAAACCAATTCAAGGCCCATTGTCTTGTTCAAGTCACTGATAGCTGGTATATTAATTATTAGTAGTAATACCAATTCAAGGCCCATTGTCTTGTTCAAGTCACTGATAGCTGGTATATTAATTATTAGTAGTAAAACCAATTCAAGGCCCATTGTCTTGTTCAAGTCAGTGATAGCTGGTATATTAATTATTAGTAGTAAAACCAATTCACAGCCCATTGTCCGCATGCAGATGGACTAGTCGGTAGAGCATCCACTTATAATGCAGAGATCGTGAGCTCAATCCCTGGCCGAATCAAACTAGGAACTTGCAAAAGGTTGTACCAGCCGATTACCTACCTAGCACTTGTTAGGATATGGCAAGGATGGTTTGCTGAGTGTCAGGATAATGGGACTGAGTGCGATATCGCACCATGGTGTCGGCGGTATGGTAGCTTAGATGTGTAGCACTATAAAACAACTAGTACTAGTAGGAGTATGCAGTCAAAATACTGATATTCGTTCCGCTATGACCTTAGATGTTGCTCGGACGGACAACCCCAATCAGCCCATGCCCCCAGGCAGGATGTTAATACTCTGCGAGATGATATAGGACTCACCAGCTGCATAAAGGGTGGGTGATGGATGGTAAGGGTTTACACACCCTCACACACACCCTCACACACACACCCTCACACACCCACACATCAACCACACACCCACACACACGCACCCCAACCACACCCACACTCACCAGCTGCATAAAGGGTGGGTGATGGATGGTAAGGGTTTACACACCCTCACACACACCCTCACACACCAACCACACACACACACACAGAAACCAACCACACACACACTCCCATCGCACAAACACACACTCATACCCACACACACGCACACCAACCACACACACACTCACCAGCTGCATAAAGGGTGGGTGATGGATGGTAAGGGTTTACACAAGCACACATACCCACACACACTCCCACCACACACACACACAAGACACACACACCATGCACCACACACCACCCACACCCTCCACACACCACACATCCACACCCACCCATCCACACACACCACACACATACCACACACATACCACACCCACCACACACCACACACACCCACACATCCACACACACCACACACATACCACACACATACCACACACATACCACACCCACCACACACATACCACACCCAACACACACACCCACCACACACATACCACACACGCTCCCCCACACCCACACACCAACAACACACCCACCACACACACCACACACACCAGCTGCATAAAGGGTGATGAATAGTGCAAGTTTACACACACACACACCACACAGACATTTCCACCACACACACCAACCATACAACCATACACGCATACACCCACACACACCACACACACATTCCCAACACATTTACACCCACCCAGCACTTACACCACCCACTCACCCCAACAGACACACCCACCTTCCCCAACACCCACCTACCCACCAATGCCCCCCCACCCACACCAACATACATCCCCCGACACACACATGCCCCAAAACATGCACACACACCGAACATTCACACCACCCACCCACCCCAACACACACTCCATGCCCCCACCATGTGCCACACACCTCCACACACACACCCTACACTAACTCCATGCGCCACCCCCATCATGTGCTGCACACATACCCCACTTGATACGGCAGGCAGGGGGCGGAATCCAAGATGGCGACGGGTGTCGGTGTAGGTTAACGCACCTCCTGGAGCTGTCCATCCCATAGTCACTGACCCACGTCCGTGCACATGGCCGCCACCCGCGCCCCCTGCCGGCGTACGGGCACACAGCTTCTACTATATCAGAATATGTCAGCTCAGTAATGTATCAGCAAAAACGTGGGCGCCCCGGGCCGCACCTCGCGCTGTTGCCGGCATGCAGCAGCCTCAAGGCCAGGGGACCAGTGAGCAGCAGCAGTAAGGCCAGGGGACCAGTGTGCCAGCAGCAGTAAGGCCAGGGGACCAGTGTGTCAGCAGCAGTAAGGTCAAGGGGGCCAGTGTATCAGCAGCAGTAAGTCTATGGGACAAGTGTCTCAGCAGCAGTAAGTCTATGGGACCAGTGTATCAGCAGCAGTAAGTCTATGGGACCAGTGTATCAGCAGCAGTAAGTCTATGGAACCAGTGTATCAGCAGCAGTAAGTCTATGGGACCAGTGTATCAGCAGCAGTAAGTCTATGGGACCAATTATCAGCAGCAGCAAGGCTAGGGACCAGTGTATCAGCAGCAGTAAGTATATGGGACTAGTGTATCAGCAGCAACTAGGCTAGGGACCAGTGTATCAACATCAGCAAGGCTAGGGACCAGTGTATCAGCAGCAGCAAGGCTAGGGGGCAGTGTATCAGCAGCAGTAAGTCTATGGGACCAGTGTATCAGCAGCAACAAGGCTAGGGACCAGTGCATCAGCAGCAGTAAGTCTATGGGACTAGTGTATCAGCAGCAACAAGGCTAGGGACCAGTGTATCAACATCAGCAAGGCTAGGGACCAGTGTATCAGCAGCAGCAAGGCTAGGGGGCAGTGTATCAGCAGCAGTAAGTCTATGGGACCAGTGTATCAGCAGCAGTACGTCTATGGGACAAGTGCATCAGCAGCAGTAAGTATGTTGGACTAGTGTATTAGCAGCAGCAAGACTAGGGAACCATTGTACCAATAGCAGCAAGGCCAGGGATCTACGAATCATAGGGGACCAGTGTACCAATAGCAGCAAGGCCAGGGGATCAGTGTGTCAGCAGCAGCAAGTCAATGGGACCAGTGTATCAGCTTGAGCAAAGCCAGGGGACCAGTGTATCAGCAGCAGCAAGGCCAGGGAACCAGTGTATCAGCAGCAGCAAGGCCAGGGAACCAGGCTATCAGCAGCAGCAAGGCCAGGGAACCAGTGTATCAGCAGCAGCGACCAGTGTGCGAGCGGCCCCTGTTTTGCTACAGCCGTGATTTATGTGGGCGTGTGTGGTGGGTCGAGTGGGTGGGCGGAGGGACTCCAATGAGCCGGCTAGAACTTAGTAGAACTTAGTAGAAGTGTAACCAGTGTAACCAGTGTAACCAGTGTAACCGGTGTAACCGGTGTAACTGGTGTAACCAGTGTAACTGGTGTGACTGGTGTAACCGGTTATACCGCTGTAACCGGTGTAACCGGTGTGACCGGTGTGACCGGTGTAACCGGTGTAACTGGTGTAACTGGTGTAACCGGTGTAACCGGCGTAACCGGTGTAACTGGTGTAACCGGTGTAACTGGTGTAACCGGTGTAACCGGTGTAACCGGTGTAACCGGTGTAACCAGTATAACCAGTGTAACCAGTATAACCAGTGTAACCAGTGTAACCAATGTAACCGGTGTAACCGGTGTAACCAGTGTAACCAGTGTAACCAGTATAACCAGTATAACCGGTGTAACCGGTGTAACCAGTGTAACCAGTGTAACCAGTGTAACCAGTGTAACCAGTGTAACCAGTGTAACCAGTGTAACCAGTGTAACCAGTGTAACCAGTGTAACCAGTGTAACCAGTGTAACCAGTGTAACCAGTGTAACGTGTAAGCCTGCCGTCTGCCTTCTGGGTGTAAACACGTGTAACTCAGGCTCAGTACGCATGCGCACGACTACTTTGTTATTGGTTATAGTTTGACCAAACAGAAAACATCCGCGTGACAAAGTCAGACACGTGTAAGGAATCGGACGCGTGCATTTAGTTCTACTCTGGTTATACAGTAAAACCTCTCTAACCGACCACCTCCACAGTTCGACCACTCCCCTATATCACTCGCTTTTTTTGGGTCCAAAGCGATCGCCCAAACAATACCATTGTAAAGGTAAGAAAAACCTCCCTAAACCGACCACCTCCCTAAATGGACGTCCGTCGATTTAGACAGGTTTTACTGTACTAGATGTCCAGAGTCGGACAGAGGGCTCGGCCAACTGTCGATTCAACTGCCTACACTTGCACATGTATGCACATTGAGAAACAGAGTGTGTGCACTCATACACAGGATGTTACACTCTGTGTAATCCGCAACCAGTCGTCTACAACTGGTTCATCAGAGGCTGTGGTAAGTGTTGTCCTGTCTATGGGAAAGTGCATATAAAAGACCCCTTGCTTCTTTTCGGAAAGAGAAGTCTATGTGGCGGCAGCGGGTTTACTCAAAAGAAATATGTCCCAGTGACCATATGTTTGACATCCAATAGCCGATGATAAAAATCTATACACTCTAGAAACGTTGTTAAATAAACCCAACTTTCCCTTTTTTTCCTGTATAATCCGATGGTTTTTAGTTTCTTTCATATTTTAAGATAAATATATCAGGTTGGTCGTTGCAATCTACTTTACTTTAGGCTGACGTTACTTTGATTTTGAATTTCCAACTTTGGAGATATTTGAAGTGCAAACATATTATATTAATTTTGGCATGCAGGTCAAATCTCTGACACCATAGGCTTCAGTGCTAACAGGTTTAATCACACTAACCTAGAGTTAGGCAGAGGAGCTGCAGAGAGCTGCAGACAGAAACAACATGAAGGGCTTCTACAGCGGACTGAAGGAAGTGTGGGACCCGTGAAGAAGGGACCTGTTCACCTGAAATCAACATATGGAACGGAGACCTTTTCCGACAGCAAGAGAATTGTGGCAAGATGGAGCGAACACTTCCAGAAGCTATTCAACGTCCCTGGTGACATAGATCACGAAGCTCTGAACAACATCCAGCAGCGCATTACCAAAACATGCCTCGATGAGATTCCAACCATGGATGAGATGGCTAGAGCAATCGCCAGCCTGAAAGATGGCAAAGCACCTGGGGAGGATGGAATTCCTGCCGAGGTATGGAAACATGGAGGAGACAATCTGCTCAATAGACTGCACCAACTAATCACCAATGCCTGGGAGGAGGGTTCTGTATCCCAAGCATGGAAGGATGCCAGCATTATAACCATCTACAAGAAAGGTGATCGAACAGACTGTGGGAACTATAGAGGAATCTCTCTTCTTTCCATAGCAGGGAAGATCTTCGCCAGGATCCTACTCAACAGACTATCTATTCACATAACACCTGGTGTAGTTCCGGAGTCACAGTGTGGCTTCAGAGGTAACCGGAGCACTGTGGATATGATATTTTGTCTCCGACAGCTACAAGAAAAGTGCATTGAGCAGGACCGACCACTGTACATGGTATTTGTCGATTTCACTAAGGCATTTGATACAGTCGGGAGGACCGGGCTATGGCAGCTACTGAGGAAGTATGGATGCCCAGAGAAGTTCACAACTATGATCGAGGCTCTACATACAGGAATGATGGCGAACGTTAGTGCTGGAGGGGAAGTCTCGGAATCGTTCGGGGTTACCAATGGGGTCAAGCAAGGTTGTGTACTGGCCCCCACGCTCTTCTCCATCTTCCTATCAGCAATGCTAGACGAGGCTTTCCGAGACATGGGGGATGGCATCTATATACAGTCCAGACAGAGCGCTGACCTATTCAATGTCGCACACTTCAGAGCGAAGACCAAGACTACTCAGATACTGGTGAGAGAGCTACTATTCGCAGATGACAGTGCACTGGTTGCCCACTCTGCTGAAGAGACCCAGAAAATAGTGGACGCTTTCTCCGATGCATCAAAGAAGTTTGGCCTGAAAATTAACATCAAGAAGACGGAGGTGCTGTACCAACCCAACTCTACAAGAACCCGAGAGGAGGAGATCATGGTTGACGGAAACAAGCTGAACTCTGTTCCGGAATTCACCTATCTCGGAAGCACTATATCAAGTGATGGACGCATTGATGCTGAGATACAGAGGAGGATGGCCAAGGCTAGCGCATCTTTCGGCCGACTACGCCAGAGACTCTGGAACAACCACCATGTGTCCATTCGGGTCAAAGGTAAGATCTACCGCGCAATCGTGCTATCCACCCTACTATACGGAGCTGAGGCCTGGACAGTGTACAGACGGCAGGTGAAAAAGCTGCATGCCTTCATGATGCGACATCTGCGTTCAATCATGAGGCTAACCTGGAAGGACAAAGTGACGAATAAGGAAATACTCGAACGGATGGGGCTGCCCTCTATGGAAGATCTTCTGATCAAAAAGAATCTCCGGTGGACTGGACACCTCATGAGGATGTCATCAGACAGGCTACCAAAGCAGATCCTCTATTCTCAACTGTCTTCTGGCTACAGAAAGAGAGGGCGCCCCCGTCTCCGGTTCAAGGATACCATCAAGAGAAACCTGAAGCTTAGAGACATTAAGACCGACTCATGGACGCAACTCTCACAGCAGAGAGCTAAATGGAGAGCGGCAGTCAAGTAATGAAAGCAGTCTTTGTCGCATCGCTACCGACAGCATGATGATGATGAGAGTTCCCTTCTATTGCCCCGGTCACATACACTTTAGCGGACGTAGTTGAACATAGGTGAACGTAGTGGGGGCTAACGTGGGTCCAACGTGGTGTAAGTACGTTAAACTACGTTGAAATGCATTAAGGTATGGCAGGTTTTGGTATGCATAAATAGATTATGGTATGGATAAATGCATTATGGTATGGATGCTGGTACATTCAACTACGTTCAACTATGTTCAACTACATTCAACTACGTTCAACTACGTTCAACTACTTTAGCCTCGACTATGTTCACCTGTGTCCACTAACAGCTTTATGACCAGAGCTTCATCCAAGTACACTAGAGTATGCTAGAGCATGCTAGAGTATGCTAGAGTACACTAGAGTACACTAGAGTATGCTAGACTACGTTAGCATCACAGATCCAAATTCAGCCTCTAACGTAGCGCGCTCTTTTGAACATGTCCAAAAATTAAATCGGACATCACGGCTCACCCACGTTATTACCAAGTTAACATCATGGACAAGTATGTTAGCCTCTGCTACGTTCAACTATGTCGACTAACGTGTATGTGACCGGGACATATGCAGCAGTAAATGCTGAGTACGTGTACCCGTGTCTAGGTTAGAGATGTGCAATCAAATCTAGATAAGTGTTTTTGTGTCAAAAAGTTTACGCTTTCATGGAACTATGCAGCTTTAAAGATGTTGCCAGTTCTAGGCTTTCTTGGGCAGCCTTGCCTACAACCAGAGACCGTGTTCTCTGCCATAACTACAAACCGCGAGAAAAGCCCCAGTCACACATCACTGTTTTCGTCGATTTTTGCCTCGCAGTCACACTTTCCCGGATTAGCCCTGGACGAGCCCCGGACGAAAGGCCGGACCGCCCCGGATCACCCCGCACCGCCCCGTACCACCCCCGGACTGCCGCCGGAATGGCCCCGGACGAGCCCGGACTGGGCCGGACCGGCCCCTGACTAACCCGGACGAGGCCGGACCACCCCCGGACTGCCCCGGACTATCCCGGACCTCCCTCGGACCACCCCCGGCTGTCCGGGAGTGGTCTGTGGCTAGGCCGGGGGTGGTCCGGGACAGTCCGGGGATGGTCCGGGTCAAACCATGGCTCAAAATGACCCCGTACCACCCCGGATGGCTGTCCAGGGCTCGTCCGGCCTCTGATCTGGGTATGTGTGACCTAGGCTTAAGCAGTTGTTCCACGGTATGCAGCTTGAAGCCTGAAGACCTCTGAGGTCAGCAGGAAGAGCTGAGGGAATGCACATCGTGGATTCAGTCCTATTTGGTCATAACTGGACTATTAAATAGGTGTTCTCTGTGGCGGAGTTGTTAGACTAGGGAGCCTGACTTTTTTCTAGGTCAGACTCCTAATCTGAAGATCGATCGTTTGATTCCCCATTACATCATCCTGCCAATTAAGATTTCCACCGGTGTGTATCACTTACAGCGCCATTGATCAAAGGCCAGTTGCTCTCAATCTGATATGATGTCTATGTGGTGTGGGAGGTTCAAAATCCCTTGGCTCGGAAAAAGTGTAGGCTCAGGCTTTCTATCGACCAACTGTCTAATGGTGAAAAAAGACTATTCAAACGTATCCATGACAGGCAGTATAAATCTTCAAGAGAAAAAAAAAAGACTAGTTTATTCGTTAATCCTGATACTAAACAAATTTCAACAATAGAAGCTACAAATGCAGCCTATTTGAACTTTAGAAGCATCCACAGCGCCATTACGAACCTGATACGGGACTGGACCAATCCGATACGGGTTTTATCAGGTTGGCTGGCCGGCCGGACCTTGTTGTGGCGCTTTATCATCTACACGTGCGCCTTTAATCAACTCCGATATTCCATCAACCTGCCGCGCCGGAATCCACATAATATGTTTGTCAAGCAATCCATCAAGCCCCGGTCACGTGACGCCGGCTCGGCGCTGGGCGGTGTCACGTGACCCCGGGCGGGCGCTGGGCGGTGCGCCTGCGTAGAAGGGCCGCGTCTCCCCGGTGATGACTGCGGCGTGTGGCGGACGCTGTATCCGCGCAGCTTCCTCAGCGTACCGTGGCCAAATGAGTTGAGCGTCCCGTCTCCTGTTTTGGTAGATCGTGGGATTCGAGTCAATCCCCGGTCGAGTCAAACCAATGTCTTGAAGATTGATACGTGTCACTTCCTATCCTTGCACTGGCACTATTATGATAGGGCAAGCACTGGTTGGCTCATTGTCAGGATAATGTGACTGAGTGGGATATCGGGTCACGGTGCCAGCAGCCTGGTCTCCCCTGTTCCCATCAGATTTTTACTCTTTTTTTTCTTATTAAAAAAGAAACACAATCCTTTATATTTTATATTTTATTTTATTTATATATAAACTTGTTTCTTCCTTCAAAAAACTTTAAAATATTTTATTTGATTTGTTTATGAACTTCAGCTTGTTAACTGATTACCCGCAAGAGGCGCTGGCGTCTCCTGTGCGCACTGCTGTCAGTGTCATCACACTGCTATCGTCCCGGATTGTCATACATTAGACTCACAAAATTGATACCCATAGCCTGGCAATCGGCATTACTAAGATAGGGCAAGGATTGGTTGGCTCAGTATCAGGATAATGTGACTGAGTGGGATATCGGGTCATGGTGCTGGTGGCCAGGTCTCCCAGTGGGGCAGCACTAAAAAGTCACCATGAGTGTGCACCAAACCAAAAAGCCTACCGTTAATCTACAGATTGAACTTAGACACTTGGACTTATGCCCCGGTCACATAACTGTTAAGGGACGTAGGTGAACGTAGTGGAGGCTAACATAGTTGAACGTAGTTAAACGTAGTTGAACGTAGTTGAACGTAGTTGAACATACCGGCATCCATACTTGCCTGTGATGTAACATAGTTGAGCATAGTTAAATGTAGTTGAACATAGTTGAACGTAGTTGAACATAGTTGAACGTAGTTGAACATACCGGCATCTATACTTGCCTGTGATGTAACATAGTTGAACATAGTTAAATGTAGTTGAACGTAGTTGAACGTAGTTGAACATAGTTGAACGTAGTTGAACATACCGGCATCCATACTTGTCTGTGATGTTAACTTGGTAATAATGTGGGTGAGCTGTGATGTCCGATAAACTTTTTGGACATGTTCAAAAGAGTGCTATGTTACTGTTAGAGGCTGAATTTGCATCCGTGATGCTAACATACTCTAGTGTACTCTAGCATACTCTAGCATACTCTAGCATGCTCTAGTGTACTCTAGCATACTTGGATGAAGCCTTGGTCACATAGCTCTTAGTGGACGTAGGTGAACGTAGTGGAGGCTAACGTAGTTGAACATAGTTGAATGTATGGGCATCTGTACCATAACGTGTTTATCCGTACCATAATGTATTTATCCGTTCCAAAACTTGCCATACCTTAATGTATTTCAACGTAGTTTAACATCCTTACACCACGTTTGACCCACATTAGCCTCCACTACGTTCACCTATGTTCAACTACGTCCACTAACGTGTATGTGACCGGGCATAGGACTGCGGATTTAAACAATATCATTACACCACCTAATTGCCAGCTGCAACCTTCCCACACTGCTGTGCACCGCACAGGATTGTCAGGTCATGGGTTCGATCCCCGGCAAGGTCAATCCATTGACGTACAACATTGAAGCGTTCCACAAGCTTGCATGGAGCTTGGCATTACCAGGTTAAGGAAAACGACTTGTTGGTTTGTTGGTATTGCTAGGACGTAAAACCTCAATAAACCAGTAAGCAATCTCATTGTATCTAAGGAATGTCAATAGCGACCCCACCGCCGCCCGCCGCCCGCCGCCCGCCGCCCGCCGCCCGCCGCCCGCCGCCCGCCGCCCGCCGCCCGCCGCCCGCCGCCCGCCGCCCGCCACCTCCGCTCGGTAGATGATGTCAGCGCGCCGAGTGGGAGATTAACGACGTGCGAAACAGCCTATACCGGAAGTGACTGCACGTGATGATTCCCGCCGCCAGGAGGCGCCTGGGGAGGCGCCGGGGCGGGGCCTGGTCAGGGGCCGCCATGACACGCCCGGCAAACGAGACGGAAAAACGACCTCCTTTTGACAGCCAGGAGAAAAACTGGGGGCTGGCCGCGCGGGGCGGGGGGCTGGGGGGGGGGGGGGGCGGGGAGCCGGGATGTGGGGCAGGGAGCCGGGTTGTGTGGAGCCGGGAGGCGGGGCGAGGAGGCGAGGGCGGGGAGCTGGGAGGAGGGGAGACAGTGGCGGGAGGCGGGGAGGCGGGCGGCGTGTTGACGGCAGCAAGCCGGTAATGATAATGTGAATGGGCACCGGGTGTGGCGGGGGAGGGCCCGGCCCGGACACTGATAACCACCAGATAACGCCAGTATGGCGCGAATGTTAAACTGCCCCCGGCCGTCCGCTCAGCGCGACCCCCGGTGAGTGGCTGCTACACCAAAGAGAAGCCCGCCCCCTGGTGAGTAGCTCCTACACCAACACGAAGCCCACCCCCTGGTGAGTAGCTCCTACACCAACAAGAACCCCACCCCCTGGTGAGTGGCTGCTACACCAATAAAATAAGAAGCCTGCCCCCTGGTGAGTAACGGCTACACCAACAAGAAGCCCATCCCCTGGTGAGTAGCTCCAACACCAACAAGAAGCCCACCCCTGGTGAGTACCTGCTATACCAATAAGAAGCTCACCCCTGGTGAGTACATGCTCTACCAATGAGAAGCCCACCACCTGGTGAGTGGCTGCTACAACAATAAGAAGCCTGCCCCCTGGTGAGTAACTGCTACACCAATAAGAAGCCCGCCCCTGGTGAGTAACTGCTACACCAATAAGAAGCCCACCCCCTCGTGAGTAACTGCTACACCAATAAGAAGCCCACCCTTGGTGAGTAATGGCTACACCAACAAGAAGCCCATCCCCTGGTGAGTAGCTCCTACATTAACAAGAAGCCCACCCCCTGGTGAGTACCTGCTATACCAATGAAAAGCACACCCCTGGTAAGTACCTGCTATACCAATGAGAAGCCCGCCACCTGGTGAGTGGCTGCTACACCAATAAGAAGCCTGCCCCCTGGTCAGTAATTGCTACACCAATAAGAAGCCCATCCCCTGGTGAGTAGCTCCTACACCAACAAGAAGCCCACCCCTGGTGAGTACCTGCTATACCGATGAGAAGCCCTCCCCTGGTGAGTACCTGCAATACCAATGAGAAGCCCTCCCCTGATGATTAGCTCCTACACCAATAAGAAGCCCGCCCCCTGGTGAGTAACTGCTACAACAGTAAGAAGCCCGCCCCCTGGTGAGTAGTGCCTACACCAATAAGAAGTCCGCCCCCTGGTGAATAACCGCTACAACAGTAAGAAGCCCGCCCCCTGGTGAGTAACTGCTACACCTATAGCGCCCCCCTCTCCCTGACTGATGGCCAGGTGACCGTGCCCGTGTCCACATCTCACTACCGTTCATTGCCCGATATCCAGCTTGAGGCACGAGGCGATTCTAATTTCATTTTCCGACCATAGCTGAAACCTTACATCTGACCACGTCCAAACAAGCGGGTCACGTGGTACCCGGTCCGGTCGGATGTCACCTGACATCTGACATCTGACAGGAAGTCTATTATTAGCATTAAGACTGCGTTCCCGCGTGTTACGTGTGGGTGTCGACCTCCACGATGTGTTGGGTATCCTGATATAACCTTAGCTGTTGCCAGGACGTAAAACCCAATAAACAAGCAGTTAGCTGGATGTGAAAACGAGGCTGTCTGGCCGCGGGCGTCCCGTGTCACGTGGGGTGGGCGGCGACTGGCGCTGCGTACACGAGTCGGAGTGTCTAATGTCGCGCTATCTCCACCGGGCCTTAAAAAGAGGATTACATTTATACAGCATGATAAGACGTATCCCGATATCCGCGACAGGATAAGGCGTCAGGTTATAGCCACAACACGATAAGAAGTCACACCGCCTACAGGCGCGCAGGATAAGAAGTGACACGGAGCACAGGGTGGGTAGGATAATAAGTGACATATGGTACGTGGGTATGGGGGATAAGAAGCGACATGTGGTACGTGGGTATGTGGGATAAGAAGTGACACGTGGTACGTGGGTATGTGGGATAAGAAGTGACACATGGTACGTGGGTATGGGGGATAAGCAGTGACACATGGTACGTGGGTATGTGGGATAAGAAGTGACATATGGTACGTGGGTATGTGGGATAAGAAGTGACATGTGGTACATCGGTATGGGGGATAAAAAGTGACACATGGTATGTAGGTATGGGGGATAAGAAGTGACATGTGGCATGTGGGTATAGTGGATATGAGGTGACACATGGTATGTGAGTATGGGGAATAAGAAGTGACACATGGTGCATGGATATGGGGATAAGAAGTGACACATGGTATGCGGGTATGGTGGATAAGAAGTGACACATGGTATGTGTGCAGGGTGGATAAGAAGTGACATGTGGTACATGGGTATGGGGGATAAGAAGTGACACATGGTATGTGTGCATGGCGGATAAGAAGTGACACATGGTACATGGGTATGGGGGATAAGAAGTGACATGTGGTACATGGGTATGGGGGATAAGAAGTGACATGTGGTACGTGGGTATGGGGGATAAGAAGTGACATATGGTACGTGGGTATGGGGGGATAAGAAATGACATGTGGTACGTGGGAAGAAATGAACTGGTTCACGGGTGCATGTTCAACACCCACACAACACCCACACAACACCCACATATCACCATACACATCAACACCCCCACACCAACGGGCACAACCATACAACACCGCTACAACATCCCTACAAAACCACACAACAGCCACACTAAACCCACACAACACCTATACAACACCCACCCAACACCCACATACACCCACTCAACACCCACTCAACACCTCAAAACACGCGCCAAAACCAGCCCGAAATACCCCTCTCAAGTCTGAGTCTCACCAGGTCAACACTCTCCTCATTACACCTCAGAGCACACAGCCCAAATCAGCCCCTCCCCAGCCCACCCAGACCACACAGCCCAAATCAGCCCACCCCTCCCCAGCCCACCCACACCACAGCGTCCCTCACCATGTGACTCGCCCTTCCCACCCCCACCCCCCCTAGAAAAGCAAGGCAACTCTCACAAGATTAACAATCATCCCTTCACGTTCAAAGCCCGACCCCGCGTTACGCATCCCCACCCCCGACTCAACCCCAGTAAACTCCACCCTACTCCCACCCCACTCCCACCCCACTCCCACCCCACCCCCGCCCCAACCCCAGTAAACTCCACCCCACTCCCACCCCATTCCACCCCACCCCACTCCCACCCCACCCCCGCCCCAACCCCAGTAACTCCACCCACTCCCACCCCACTCCCACCCCACTCCCACCCCAACCCCAGTAAACTCCACCCAACTCCCACCCCACTCCACCCCCCCCCACCCAACCCCTCCCCCCCCACGTACTCCACCCCACTCCCACCCCACTCCCACCCCCCCCGCCCCAACCCTCGGTAAACTCCACCCTACTCCCTCGCCCTCCTCCCCTCCCCCTCGACTCCCCTCTCCCTCCCCTCCCCTCCCCTCCTCTCCCCTCCCCTCCCCCTCCCCGCCCCCTCCCCCTCCCCTTCTCCCCTCCCCTCCCTCCCCCTCCCCCTCCCCTCCCCTCCCCTCCCCTCCCCACCCCTCACCCTGCTGCCCGCGCCCGTGAGTCGTGTCTACAACTCTCCCCGTGCCGCTCGTTTCACAGCGCGCGCTCCCCCTCCCCTCCTGTCCCCCTCCACTCTCCTTCCTCCCCTCCCTCCCCTCCCCCTCCCCCTGCTATCGTTTTAACAGCGCGCGCTCCCCCCCCCCCCTCCAGTCCCCTCCCCTCTCCCCTCCTCCCCTCCCTCCCCTCCCCCTCACGCTGCTACTCGTTTCACAGCGTGCGCTCCCTCCCCCTCCTGTCCCTCCCCTCCCCTCTTCTCTCCTCCCCTCCGCCTCCCCCCTCCCCGTGCCGCTCGTTTCCAGCGCGCGCTCCCCTCCCCCTCCTCTCCCCCCTCTCCCCTCTCCTCTCCTCCCCCCCCACCCCTCCCCGTGCTGCTCGTTTCACAGTGCGCGCGCACCTAATCGGCTGTGGCCGTTACAGACGCCGCGTCCGTTAGAGCGGCGGGGCCCCGCAACCAATCATTAACCGACCGGCCCGACACCGAAACGAGGCCAGACGGCGTTCTCGTGTTGTTTTGACTTCTTTTCTTGATGATTCAAAGCCCATGTTGTCCCACTTCACCGAGTATTCCGCTTTAAAAAGAAATCGGAAAAATAAATAAATCTGTTCGGGTTCACATTTGTCTTTCCTTTTCTTCTACAGTAATTTGCTTGTAAAACCGAAACCATGTGTGGGTGAAAGGGGGCGTGGCTAAAGATGACAAGGCAGCCTCGGCTGTCAATTTGCACCTAATGTGGTGAACGCCCTGTGCGGTAAGAATAGTTGATTTACCACCCACCCACACACCCACCACCCCACCCACCACCCACCCACCCACCACCAAAACCACCCCACCACCCACGTGGCTAAGAAGACCCCCACCACAAGGCACCACCCCTCGGCTGTCAATCACGGAGCGGCGGAACCTACGAGTTGGTGACCACTGTTATCCCCGTCACCCCCTCCCGGTAAGACAACCCACCACCACCCCCCACCCACACCAGTGTCACCCACCAACCACACGCTCCAAACCCACCACCCCAGTGGATCCCACACACCACCCTCCAACCACCACCACCCTATCACACCCCACCAGTGATCACCCACCACCCACAGGAACCCCCCCCCCCCACCACCCACCCACCACACCCACCCACCACCCACCACCCACCCACCCCACCACCCACTCACCCACCCACCACCATCACCCACCACCCCACCACCACCCACCACCACACCCACCACCACCCACCACCCCCACCCCACCACCACCCACCCCCCACCACCCACCCACCACCACCCACCACCACCACACCACCACACCCACCCACCACGCCACCCCCACCCAACCACCCACCACCCCCATACCCACCTCCCACAACCACGCACACCACCCACCACCCCACCAGCACCACCATCCCCACCACCCCCACCACCCATCACCAATCACCCCACCCACCCATCACCCACCACCAAACCACCCAATCACCCACCTCCCATCACGCACCTACACCACCACCACACCCACCACCACCACCACCCATCAGCCCCCCACCCATCCCACCACCCCATCACCCCCCCCCCCACCACACACCACCACCCACCACCCACCACCACCACCCACCACCCACCCCACCCACTACCACCACCACCCACCACCCCATCACCACCACCCCACCACCCACCCAACCCACACCACCACACCCACCAGCCCACCACCCCCCCACCACCACCACTAACCACCAACCACCCATCACCCACCACCCCACCACCCACCACCACCACCCACCACCCACCACCCCCACCACCCTCATCACCCACCACTCCCCACCACCCACCACCCACACCCACCCATCACCCACCACCCACCCCACCACCACCCACCACTCATCACCCACCACCCACCACCCACCACCCACCACCTCCCATCCACCCACCACCCACCACCCCCCCAAACCACCCACCCACCCACCACCCACCCACCCCCACCACCCACCACTACCACCTCACCACCCACCACCCACCCACCACCATCAACCCACCACCACCTCACCTCCACGACACCCACGCCCCCCACCACCACCCACCACCCATCACCCACTACCACCCACCACCCACACCACCCATCACCCACCGACACCACCGAACCACCCACCACCACCCACCACCCATTCACCACTCACCACCCCACCACCCACCACCACCCACCACCCTCACACCACACCACCCACCACCATCCCAACCCACCCATCACCCATCCACCCACCACCACCCACCACCACACCCACCCACACATCACCCACTACCACCCATCACTCACCACCTACCATTACCAACCACCACCACCACCACCCACCACCCATACCACCCATCACAACCCACCACCACCCACCACCCACACCCATCACCCCACCACCACCACACTCACCACTCACCCCCACACCCCATTCGTACACTCACACTCACGTCTGTAAAGTGTAAGTGTAATAATTACTAATATACATGTGGACACCCACCCTCACACCGTACACCCAAAAACCACCCCCACACCCCATAGCCACACACCCCACACCATCTCCACCCACACCCCACCCACACCCCATAGCCACACACCCCACACCACCTCCACCCACACTCCACCCACACCCCAGACCCCACTCCACCTCTACCTCCACCCACACCCCACACCCCACACCCCACACCCCACACCCTACACCCCACACCCCACACCCCTACACACCCACACCCACACCCATCCCCACACCCTGTAATATACATGTGGACCCACACCCCACACCCCACACACAACACCCCACACCCCACACCCCACACCCCACCCCACACCCCTACACACCCACACCCACACCCATCCCCACACCCTGTAATATACATGTGGACACCCACACCCACACGCACACCTTATACCCCCCCACACCACCTACACCCACACCCGAGGTGAGGACGTACCCAGTGGCCGCTGTGATTAGCTGGTGGTCATGTGGTACACCGGTAGGCGGTCACGTGGGCGGCGTGCGCCATTGTGCTAGTGCTGAGTCCGGGGGGTGTTGCGTAAGGACGCGGTTCACGGGGTGCAGCCCACTTTGTCAGCGCGGGTTGGTTGAGCGCGATGCATTGTGGGCAATGACCGGTAATGGCGGATTGAGGCAAACTGCAGGGTCCCTCAGCAGGGGTCGGCTTGTGGGTTTGGGACGCGTGGTGCTGGTGGGGGGGGGGGGGGGAGGGGGGATGCAGAATGGGGGTGGAAGTGGGAGGGACGGGCCGAGACCTGCACTTGGCGGAAAACGAAGGTTGTAGTGTCCGACACACTCACCAGGGGCACGGAAAAAGTAAAGCTTGTTTTATTTAACGATGCCTCTAGAGCACATTGATTTTCGTATCATTGGTTATTGGGCGTCCAACATACGGTCATTCTGACATATTTTTATTAGGAAACCCGCTGCCGCCACATAGGCTACTCTTTCTGATAAGCAGCACCAACCACTACAGCCCAATCCCACCTCACATTACCACAACACCCTCAATTATCACACAACACCTAAATCACCATTACAACACCTAATTCAACACCCAAATCACCAAAACACTCGACATCACCACAACACCCAATTCCACACACCAATTCACAACAACACCCTAAACCACCACCACAACATCCAATTCACTACCCAAATCACCACAACACCGTAAACCACCACACAACATCCAAAATCACCACCACAACACCCTAAATCACCACCACAACATCCAATGCACTACCCAAATCACCACAACACCAAAAACCACCACACAACATCCAAAATCACCACCACAACACCTAAAGCGGGCATTCCTTACACGCGGTATGCGGTATGTGGCATGTGGTATGCGAATGGCATGATTCCTTACACATGGTATGCGGTATGCGGCACACGACTGGCTATATTTTAAAAATAAACAATTATTCTCCATACTGCTCTGTATATGACCAAATATTGCATTTATATCTATGTACCTTTTCCTACGTCACATGGGGGTTCCTACCTTTATTATAACCAAATTATAGATAAGTATTCATATTTCTGTGCATATGGTAGCATTTATAGCTTTCCCCTAACCTTATGTCTTTCGGGTGCCCAGCTCACCATGTGTTTCCCCTCCTCACCCCTGTGTGAGACCATTCCGTAATGCTCAGTCGCCTCTCCTGGTGTTAAACTAATGGACACATCAGACTCAGGTTTCTATTCACACCCAGCTTGATGCATACCGCATGCCGCACCGATCGCTACATGGACCGATCGGAAAAATGCATTTGCATTTGCATTTGCATTTGCATTCGCATACCACGTGTAAGGAATGTAGCTCATAGGTTTCAAGGCGTTTTGATTTTTTATCACATTCACATTTGCATTCGCATACCGCATAACGCGTGTAAGGAATCCGCCCTTAAATCACTACCATAACACGACATTGACCATTCAAATCACCACAACACCCAATTCACCAACCACATCACCACATCACCTTAGATCACACAACAACCAAAATCACCACACAACACCCTAGATCACCACACATCACCTCGAATCACCACGACAATATTCAATTCACCACCCAAATCACCACATCACGCTAGATCACACAATATCAAATATACCACCACAACAACCCTAATCACAACATCATCATCATCATCATCATGCTGTCGGTCGCGATGTGACAAATACTGCTTTCATTACTTGACTGCTGCTCTCCATTTACATTTCATGAATTGAAAGCTGCCTGCAAAAGTGTTGAAGTGCTGCTGGCTTTTGCAAGTTACCAGCGGCACTCTCTCAGGGAGCAAATAAAGGTTTCACACCGGCAAGAACATGTCAAGACAGGCGCAAAACTATTTGTTCCTGCAGCGGCTGGTCGGAAGATTTGGGAGTTCCATACATCAACCGCCCTTAATGCTGCCAGAGTGGCATGGTTTTCTGTTTAGAGTTTGCTCCCTTAGCCTTCGGTTCTGTCAAGAACCTGTACCACAAGGTAGTGGTTTACAACTCTGCAGGGCAGGGACATCAAACTCCCTGAGGTATTGCAATACCTGCATACCCATCACAACATAATACCAGTTAATTCTCTCAAATCACGACCTGAACAATGCGATATTAGTACAACGATTGTCGTTGGGTTATTTTTTATAACAGAGCTACAATAGTAGTAATAGTACCCACCCATCTTCAATGGACAACATTGCCCTGACAAGGCAGATATCCTGTCATCGAGGAAAACTATCAAATGAAGCAAATCCAGTTTGCACATGGCAGCTGTCCGCTAACCTCAGGTGTCATTGAATACAGGTGTGACTGTATTTTGACATTGAATGTTCATAGTAGGTTTGACACTAATATTATAAATAGTTCTTATTGAGATAAACCGATTCACTTTGCCGAAGACACCTCTCGACTGAGACTTGAGACTTGAGAGCTCCGGTGTGAGTTCAGCTGCGTTAAATCTGCATAGTCCGATGAAGCATCAAATTTTCAAAACCAAAACAATTATCTAGTTTTCATTATATATATCTAAGTTAGATACTGTTTCACTTATTAAACATTTGTTGCCACATAGAAGGGAATACGGAGGCAGTTTAATATAACCTCTTACTGCAGAAGCCTATGTTGTGTCAGACTTTGACGTCCTTGCCGAAACAAATTTCACAGGTGTACGCTTCAAATATCTCAAAAGTTAGCCATTTAAAAGAAAAGTGACTTCAAACTAAAGTAAGATAACAATCAAGTTAATATATTTATCTCAGAAAAATGACAGAACCTCCAAACGATCGGACTATGCACCTTTGAGTGCCAAGGTGCTATGTGGGGGGTGGGGGGGGGGGGGCGGCGGGGGGGGGGTAACTGAGGAAGTCGCTAAGTGCCGTCGGGCCGGGTCCCGGGGCGATTTTCCGGGTGAAACCAGGCGCGGCGCCAGAACGAGGCTGCACAAGCAAACACGGCCCGCACTGGCCGTGAGCGCAGATTGCGCAGCGTAGTGCGGGGCCATGTTGTCATAGGCCTGGCGTTATCTAACCCCCTCCTCCCCCCACACATCCACCCCCTCTTACCCATACACTCCCTCTCCCTGACACACACATCTTAATATCGCCCCATCTTCACACGCCCGCCGCCCGCCGCCCGCCGCCCGCCGCCCGCCGCCCGCCGCCCGCCGCCCGCCGCCCGCCGCCCGCCGCCCGCCGCTCTTACCGCGGGTGATTACCGCGGTTTTGCGTGTTCGCGCCGCACGCCGTGTTTACGGACTGCACTTATAGGCGCCACCTAGCGGGCACCAGGGACACCCCCACCCCCGACATCCCCCCCACATCCCCACCTAGACACGTCAAAAGCCCGCTGTCTGCAGGGGTTTTGTTGGCACCACGGCCCCCATAGCTCCACACGGGTGACTTGTTAGCACGACGACTTGTTAGTACGACAACTTGCTAACAGTAACACGACGACTTGTAAGTACGAAAACTGGCTAACACTACGCCTCGTGATGCTTTGCAGCCCAGTGTGGCGGTTTCAGCCGTGCGCCAGTTTCAGCCGTGCGCATACTCAAACTCAAGGCATTGTCAATGGTCGAGCAATCTTCATATAGAAAATACAGAAAAAGTGAAATATCTCTAAAACCACACCACCTATTAACAAATCACCTTGGACGCATATAGAAAACATCTTTACCAAAAACATCATATTAAATTTCTATGGTTAGGGTTCTTGATTTCTATTAATTTTGAATAAAACTAATGTTTTGCACTGCATCAAACTCAAGGCATTGTCAATGGTGGTGAGCAATCTTCATACAGAAAATCCAGGAAAAGTGAAATATCTCTAAAACCACACCACCTAGAAACAAATCGCTTGGTACACATATAGAAAACATCTTTACCAAAAACATTATATTAAATTTATAAGGTTAGTGACTCACGACCATTGACAATGCCTTGAGTTTGACGGTACGCGCATGGCTGAAACTGGCGCACGGCTGAAATCGCCACACTGGGATACACTTCACACAGATACACCCAGACACATAATGCCAACACACAAACCGACACTCATACCGACACATTCAGTCAGAGAGACACGTATTCACACACCGACACACTCACACTCACACAGGCACACTCACACAGACACACTCACACAAACACACTCATGCAGATACACTCACACAGACAGACTCTCACACATACACACTCACACAGACACACTCACACAGACACACTCACAGAAACACGCTCATGCAGATACACTCACACAGACAGACTCTCACGCATACACACTCACACAGACACACTCACACAGACACACTCACACAAACACACACACACAGACACACTCATGCAGACACACTCACACAGACAGACTCTCACACACACACTCACACAGACACACTCACACAGACACACTCACACATACACACTCACACAGACATACTCAACCAGACAGTCATGGAGAGACACTCACACAGACAGACTAACACAGACACACTCACACACATTCACACAGACACACTCACACAGACACACTCACACAAACACACTCATGCAGATACACTCACACAGACAGACTCTCACACATACACACTCACACAGACACACTCACACAGACACACTCACACAAACACGCTCATGCAGATACACTCAAAGACATACTCAACCAGATCAGTCATGGAGAGCACTCACACAGACAGACTAACACAGACACACTCACACACATTCACACAGACACACTCACACAGACAACATCTACACAAACACACTCATGCAGATACACACTCACACAGACACACTCACACATACACACTCACACAGACACACTCAACCAGACAGTCACAGAGACACACTCACACAGACACACTCACACAGACACACTCACACAGACACACTCACACATACACACTCACACAGACACACTCACACAGACACACTCACACAAACACACTCATGCAGACACACTCACACAGACAGACTCTCACACACACACTCACACAGACACACTCACACAGACACACTCACACATACACACTCACACAGACACACTCAACCAGACAGTCAGGGAGACACACTCACACAGACACACTCACACAGACACACTCACACAGACACACTCACACATACACACTCACACAGACACACTCACACAGACACACTCACACAAACACACTCATGCAGACACACTCACACAGACAGACTCTCACACACACACTCACACAGACACACTCACACAGACACACTCACACATACACACTCACACAGACATACTCAACCAGACAGTCACGGAGAGACACTCACACAGACAGACTAACACAGACACACTCACACACATTCACACAGACACACCCACACAGACACACTCACACAGACACACTCACACAGACACACTCATACATACACACTCACACAGACACAATCACATACACACAGACACACTCATATAGACACACTCACACAGACACATTCACACATACACACTCACACAGACACACTCACACAGACACTCGCACACAGACACACTCACACAGACACACTCATGCATACACATTCACACAGACACTCACACAGACACTCTCACACAGACACACTCACACAGACACACTCACACATACACACTCCCTCAGACACACTCACACATACACACTCATGCAGAAACACTCACACAGACACACTCACACATACACACTCACACAGACACACTCACACAGACACACTCACACAGACACACTCACACAGACACACTCATGCAGACACACTCACACAGACACACTCACACAGACACACTCACACATACACACTCACGCAGACACACTCAGACAGACACACTCACACAGACACAGGGATATACTCAAACACACAAACACATACAGACACACGGAGACATTCACAGACACTGAAAACACACCACCCACCACTCCACACAACACACCACAATACAAGTACACTCCCCGTCCCCTCCCCTCTCCCCTCCCCTACCCCTCAGTCACCCCCTAGCTCCCCCCCCCCCCCGGTGCGCGCTGAGTGTCCGACCGTCGGGTCCTAATGCCGACATGTGTCGTGTAACGGAAGGCGGCGTCTCATCACGTAGGGCGCCCCTGGTGGTCGGCGGCCGCATCTTCACTCGGCGCCGCTAGATGGCGAAAACACAGTCCGCTCCGCCCCGTCCAGCCCCGCCCCGCCCCGCCCGCCCCGCCCCCGCCCCCGCCCCGCCCCGCCCCGCCCCGCCCCCGCCCGCCCCGCCCGGCCCCCCCGCCCCGCCCCCGCCCCCGACGCCCCGCCCCGCCCCGCCCCGCCCCAGCCCCGCCCCGCCCCGCCCCGCCCCGCACCCGCCCCGCCCCGCCCCGCCCCGCCCCGCCCCGCCCCGCCCCGCCCCGCCCCGCCCCGCCCCGCCCCGACGTCCCCGCCCCGTCACTCTGCCCCGGCCCCGCCCCGCCCCGCTCCCGCCCGCCCGCCCGCCCCGCCCCCAACTCGTCGTGGTTTCGTCGTAAGCAATGAGAAGGAGATGAGTTCATGCAGTGTGTAAATAGAGCTGGGCAGTGTGTGGGGAGTGGGCAGCGTGCTGGAGAAGAAGTGAAGGTGGGAGCGGAGAGGGATGGGGAGCTGGCAGTGTGTGGGGAGTGGGGCAGTGTTATGGGGAGGAGAGGGGCAGTTTGAGGTGTGGAGGGCAGTGTGTGGGGAGAGAGGGGGGCAAGTGTGTGGGGAGAGAGGGGCAGTGATGTGGGAGAGAGGGGCAGTGTGTGGGTGAGAGCGGGGCAGTGTTGTGGGGAGAGAGAAGGGCAGTGTGTGGAGGGTAGAGGGGCAATGTGTGGGGAGAGAGGGGCAGTGTATGGAGGGGATGAGAGGGGCTTCGGGAGGAGGCAGTGTGTGGGAACGAGAGGGGCAATGTGTGGCGAGAGATACGCAAAGAGAGGCAGTGTGTGGGGGGATGAAGGGGAGAGGGGCAGTGTATGGGGAGAGAGGGGCAGTGTGTGGGGAAAAGAGAGGGGCCGTGGAGTGTGGGGAGGAGAGAGGGCAGTGTATGGGGGGAAGCGGGGCAGTTTGTGGGAAAGATGGGGGGGAAGTGTATGGGAGAGAGAGGGCAGTGTGGGGGGAGAGAGGGGCTGTGTGTGGGGAGAGAAGGGCAGTGTGTGGAGGGGGGAGGGGGGGCAATGTGTGGGGAGGGGAGGGCAGTGTATGTGGAGAGAGTGAGGCCAGTTGTGGGGATGAGAGGGGCCAATGTGTGGCGAGAGAGGGGCACTCTGTGCGTGGGGAGAGGGGGCAGTGTATGGGGAAGAGAGGGGCAGAGTGTGGGAAGAGAGGGGCAGTGTGTGGGGAGAGAGGGCAGTGTTATGGGGGGAGAGGGGCACTGTGTGGGGAGGGAGGGGCCAGTGTGCTGGGGAGAGAGGGGCAGTGTGTGAGAGAGAGGTGGGTAGTGTGTGGCGAGGAGAGGGCTCGATTGTTTGTGGGAGGAGAAGGGCAGTGTGTGTGGGGAGCAAGAGGGGTGAGAGGGGCAGTGTGTGGGGAGAGTGTGGTGGGGACGGAGGGGCAGTGGTGGTGGGGAGAGAGAGAGGGGCAACGTGGGGGGAGAGAAGGGCAGTGTTTTGAGTGTGTGGCGAGAGAGGGCCGTGTGTGGGAAGAGAGGGCAGTGTGTGGGAGAGAGGGGCAGTGAGTGTGGGCAGTGTAGAGAAAAAGAAGGAGGGGAAGTGTGTGGGGAGAGAGGGGGGTAGTGTGTCTGGGGTGAGAGGGGCAGTGTGTGGAGAGATACCGGGCAGTGTGTGGGGAGAGAGGAGCAGTGTGGTGGGGAGAGAGGGGCAGAGTGTGGGAGAGAAGGGCAGTGTGTGGAGGGGAGAGGGGGCAATGTGTGGGGAGAGAGGGTAGTGTGTAGGGGAGAGAGGGGCGTGTGTGGGGAGAGTGGAGAGAAGGGCAGAGTGTGGAGGGGAGATGGGGGATGTGTGGGGACGAGAAGGGCAGTGTGTGGGGAGAGGGGCAGTGTGTGGTGGAGAGAGAGGGCAGTGTGTGGCCAGAGATGGGCAGTGTGTGGGGAGAGAAGGGCAGTGTGTGGAGGGGAGAGGGGCAGTGTGTGGGGAGAGAGGGGGCAGTGTGTGGGGAGAGAGGGCAGTGTGTGGGGAGAGAGGGTGGGGAGAGAAGGCCAGTGTGTGGGGAGAGAGGGGTGTGGAGGGGGAGGGGCAGTGTGTGGGGAGGAGGGGCAAGATGTTGGGGGGAGAGGAGAGGGTTGTGTGGGGAGAGGAGAGAGGGCAGTGTGAGGGGCGGGTGGGGGAGAGTAGGGGCAGGGTGTGGCTAGGATTATGGCAGTGGATGGGGTAGGGGGGCAGGTCTCCTATGTGTGGGGAGAGAAGGGGCAGTGTGTGGGGAGAGAAGAAGTGCAGTGTGTGGGGAGAGTGGGCAGTGTGTGGCAGAGAGGCAGTGGAGGGTGAGGGGAGAGAGGGGGGCAGTGTGTCAGTGGGTGGGAGGAGTAGGAGCGGCAGTGTGTGGGGAGAAAGGGGCAGTGTGTGGGGAGAGAGGGGCAGTGTGTGGAGGGGAGAGGGGCAGTGTGTGGGGAGAGAGGGGCAGTGTGTGAGGAGAAAGGGGCATTGTGTGGGGAGAGAGGGGCAGTGTGTGGAGGGGAGAGGGGCAGTGTGTGGGGAGAGAGGGGCAGTGTGTGGGGAGAGAGGGGCAGTGTGTGGGGAGAGAAGGGCAGTGTGTGGGGAGAGAGGGGCAGTGTGTGGGGAGAGAGGGGCAGTGGTGGAGAGAGAGCTGGGTAGTGTGTGGGGAGAGCTGCGGGGCCGGGGTCCCTGCCACTTGGGTGGGCAGTGTGAGGGTGGATGAGTCTCTGCCAGCTTCAGTCTGAACCAATGAGAAGCAGCGTCCCAGACCCAGCCTCGTTCTGACAGTCGTTAACAGGAAGTGATGTCCCGCACAAACCCAGGCGGCCATTGTACATTCTGAATGCAAACACGGTGCACACATACATAGCACACACACAGGGCTGCGAGCTGTGACCTGCGCCTGCGTACTTCAGGACCGTCATGGCGGTGACCTTCAGGTGGTAGGTCACGCAGTTAGAGGTCACGTGCCAGATCTCGGTGACATCGCCTTGGGGGAGTGAATGATTTGGGGGGAGGGGGGCATGTCCTGCAAAATCTAAATTCTAAGGTAACATCAGGGCGGCGCTCTCTCATGGCTTCATAGTGCTGCCTCACTGAATACCGTGCTGCTGGTATCTGATATCCCACTCAGTCACATTATTCTCCCACTGAACCAGTACTTTTTGCGAGTAGTGTCGAGCGCCAGACAAGGCAACCACAAAAATGTTTTCTAAATCTTTTTTTTCACTCGTCTGTGATCGAACCCACCACCTGCCACATGCAAAGCGCATGCTTTATCTACTCAGCCATCCCATCCGGTAAAGGAAATGCTTCCACTGACAGTTTCAGTTCACAGTGACTTAACGTCTCCATGGCGATCACGAAACCCACACGTGGGGGGGGGGGGGGTGCGGCAGGTGGGGGGGGGGGGCAGGTGGGGGGGGGCGACATCTGGGTACGGGGGAGCCCCCCTGGTAGGTCACGACGAGGTCACGTGAGCCCTGCCCCCTAAAGTTGAAATTACATTAGGGGTCATCCAAAGTTTTCCAACATGTTTTAAGGTAGTACATAGAGTATTTTTTCAGAACCCCCTCCCACCCCCTAAATGACAAAGTAGTCTTCATCAGCAGAACATGACGGCGATGTGAATTCATCAACATGCTATTGAATAACAGTCGTACTTGATGAACCTCCCTCAGTGATACGAAAATGTGGACAATGTTAGGCCCGATTCGCATCAGCACAAGGGTTGGTTGGTTGTTGGAGTTTTACATCCGGGCAACATCTAAGGTCATATCAGGGTGGATACTAACTTGTGACAGTGCACACTCATGGTGACTTTATAGTGCTGTCATGCTGGTTAATTAGGCTGCCAGCACCATGGCCCAATATCCCACCCAGTCACATTATCCTGACACTGAGCTACCCAGTCCTTGCCCTATCCTATTTATGCCGAGTGACAGGATAGGAAGCGACAAGTACCAATTGTATAAGTCATTGGTTTGACTCGACCGGGAAGCGAACTCCCGACCTTGCGCATGCGATGCCCGCGCTCTACCGATTAGGCCACCGCGCCCGGTGGCAGCACAAGGGAGTGTAGAGGGTGAGCCTGTTCCCACTAGAACTTAGAAGTGGTGATTCTAATTAAAACAACACAACAGTTTAATTTGAACAAATCGAGTATCGGTGTCTGAGTGGCTGGACTCCGCTGTGGCATCACGTCACATTTCCGGGCGAGATTTGAAACGACATCTAACACATCTGATTTGGGGTTTCAAAAGATGAACAACGCGAGAATGCTGCCTTTCAACTTCCTCAACTAGATGGAGTGTTGCCCATACAGCGTCCGTTTCTCGTGCGGAAGGTCGCGGGTGCGATCTTCGGCTGAATCAAATCAAAGGCTTATTAAATACAACTGATGTTCCTTGACTGGCGTTCGGCGTTACTTGTGGAATGGCGTATCATAGAGCGCCGGTAGCATGGTATCTCAGTAGGGCAGCACTATATCGCCACCATAAGTGCTACAAGTCAATACCAT
>CM059187.1:158939628-158978862 GCA_030323885.1 Branchipolynoe longqiensis | reverse complement strand
ACAGAGGGATTAGGCAGCTGTACAGAGATCAGACAACCACACTGAATGCATGCAGCTACAGAGGGATTAGGCAGCTATACAGAGATCAGACAACCACTCTGAATGCATGCAGCTACAGAGGGATGAGGCAGCTATACAGAGATCAGACAACCACACTGAATGCATGCAGCTACAGAGGATTAGGCAGCTATACAGAGATCAGACAACCACACTGATGCATGCAGCTACAGAGGGATGAGGCAGCTATACAGAGATCAGACAACCACACTGAATGCATGCAGCTACAGAGGGATGAGGCAGCTTATCAGAGATCAGACAACCACATGAAGCATGCAGCTACAGAAGGATTAGGCAGCTATGCAGAGATAGACAACCACACTGAATGCATGCAGCTACAAGGGATGAGGCAGCTATACAGAGATCAGACAACCACCTGAATGCATGCAGCTACAGGGTTAGGCAGCTATACAGAGATCAGACAACCACACTGAATGCATGCAGCTACAGAGGGATGAGGCAGCTGTACAGAGATCAGACAACCACACTGAATGCATGCAGCTACAGAGGGATGAGGCAGCTGTACAGAGATCAGACAACCACACTGAATGCATGCAGCTACAGAGGGATGAGGCAGCTATACAGAGATCAGACAACCACACTGAATGCATGCAGCTACAGAGGGATGAGGCAGCTATACAGAGATCAGTCAACCACTCTGAATGCATGCAGCTACAGAGGGATGAGGCAGCTATACAGAGATCAGACAACCACACTGAATGCATGCAGCTACAGAAGGATTAGGCAGCTATACAGAGATCAGACAACCACACTGAATGCATGCAGCTACAGAGGGATGAGGCAGCTATACAGAGATCAGTCAACCACACTGAATGCATGCAGCTACAGAAGGATGAGGCAGCTAGACAGAGATCAGTCAACCACTCTGAATGCATGCAGCTACAGAGGGATGAGGCAGCTATACAGAGATCAGACAACCACACTGAATGCATGCAGCTACAGAAGGATCAGGCAGCTATACAGAGATCAGACAACCACACTGAATGCATGCAGCTACAGAAGGATGAGGCAGCTATACAGAGATCAGACAACCACTCTGAATGCATGCAGCTACAGAGGGATGAGGCAGCTGTACAGAGATCAGACAACCACACTGAATGCATGCAGCTACAGAAGGATTAGGCAGCTATACAGAGATCAGTCAACCACACTGAATGCATGCAGCTACAGAAGGATTAGGCAGCTATACAGAGATCAGACAACCACACTGAATGCATGCAGCTACAGAAGGATCAGGCAGCTATACAGAGATCAGACAACCACACTGACTGCATGCAGCTACAGAAGGATTAGGCAGCTAGACAGAGATCAGACAACCACTCTGAATGCATGCAGCTACAGAGGGATGAGGCAGCTGTACAGAGATCAGACAACCGCACTGAATGCATGCAGCTACAGAAGGATTAGGCAGCTATACAGAGATCAGTCAACCACACTGAATGCATGCACCTACAGAAGGATTAGGCAGCTATACAGAGATCAGACAACCACACTGAATGCATGCAGCTACAGAAGGATCAGGCAGCTATACAGAGATCAGACAACCACACTGAATGCATGCAGCTACAGAAGGATTAGGCAGCTATACAGAGATCAGACAACCACTCTGAATGCATGCAGCTACAGAGGGATGAGGCAGCTGTACAGAGATCAGACAACCACACTGAATGCATGCAGCTACAGAAGGATTAGGCAGCTATACAGAGATCAGACAACCACTCTGAATGCATGCAGCTACAGAGGGATGAGGCAGCTATACAGAGATCAGACAACCACACTGAATGCATGCAGCTACAGAGGGATGAGGCAGCTATACAGAGATCAGACAACCACACTGAATGCATGCAGCTAGAGGGATTAGGCAGCTATACAGAGATCAGACAACTACACTGAATGCATGCAGCTACAGAGGGATGAGGCAGCTGTACAGAGATCAGACAACCACACTGAATGCATGCAGCTACAGAGGGATTAGGCAGCTATACAGAGATCAGACAACCACACTGAATGCATGCAGCTACAGAGGGATGAGGCAGCTGTACAGAGATCAGACAACCACACTGAATGCATGCAGCTACAGAGGGATTAGGCAGCTATACAGAGATCAGACAACCACACTGAATGCATGCAGCTACAGAGGGATGAGGCAGCTATACAGAGATCAGACAACCACACTGAATGCATGCAGCTACAGAGGGATTAGGCAGCTATACAGAGATCAGACAACTACACTGAATGCATGCAGCTACAGAGGGATGAGGCAGCTGTACAGAGATCAGACAACCACACTGAATGCATGCAGCTACAGAGGGATGAGGCAGCTATACAGAGATCAGACAACCACACTGAATGCATGCAGCTACAGAGGGTGAGGCAGCTATACAGAGATCAGACAACCACACTGAATGCATGCAGCTACAGAGGGATTAGGCAGCTAGACAGAGATCAGTCAACCACTCTGAATGCATGCAGCTACAGAGGGATGAGGCAGCTATACAGAGATCAGTCAACCACTCTGAATGCATGCAGCTACAGAGGGATGAGGCAGCTAGACAGAGATCAGTCAACCACTCTGAATGCATGCAGCTACAGAGGGATGAGGCAGCTATACAGAGATCAGACAACCACACTGAATGCATGCAGCTACAGAGGGATTAGGCAGCTGTACAGAGATCAGACAACCACCCTGAATGCATGCAGCTACAGAGGGATTAGGCAGCTATACAGAGATCAGACAACCACACTGAATGCATGCAGCTACAGAGGGATGAGGCAGCTATACAGAGATCAGACAACCACACTGAATGCATGCAGCTACAGAGGGATTAGGCAGCTATACAGAGATCAGACAACCACACTGAATGCATGCAGCTACAGAAGGATTAGGCAGCTATACAGAGATCAGACAACCACACTGAATGCATGCAGCTACAGAGGGATTAGGCAGCTATACAGAGATCAGACAACCACACTGAATGCATGCAGCTACAGAAGGATTAGGCAGCTATACAGAGATCAGACAACCACACTGAATGCATGCAGCTACAGAGGGATTAGGCAGCTATACAGAGATCAGACAACCACACTGAATGCATGCAGCTACAGAAGGATGAGGCAGCTATACAGAGATCAGACAACCACACTGAATGCATGCAGCTACAGAGGGATGAGGCAGCTGTACAGAGATCAGACAACCACACTGAATGCATGCAGCTACAGAAGGATTAGGCAGCTATACAGAGATCAGACAACCACACTGAATGCATGCAGCTACAGAAGGATTAGGCAGCTATACAGAGATCAGACAACCACACTGAATGCATGCAGCTACAGAGGGATGAGGCAGCTATACAGAGATCAGACAACCACACTGAATGCATGCAGCTACAGAGGGATGAGGCAGCTATACAGAGATCAGACAACCACACTGAATGCATGCAGCTACAGAGGGATGAGGCAGCTATACAGAGATCAGACAACCACACTGAATGCATGCAGCTACAGAGGATTAGGCAGCTATACAGAGATCAGACAACCACTCTGAATGCATGCAGCTACAGAGGGATGAGGCAGCTGTACAGAGATCAGACAACCACACTGAATGCATGCAGCTACAGAGGGATGAGGCAGCTAGACAGAGATCAGACAACCACACTGAATGCATGCAGCTACAGAGGGATGAGGCAGCTATACAGAGATCAGACAACCACACTGAATGCATGCAGCTACAGAGGGATTAGGCAGCTAGACAGAGATCAGTCAACCACTCTGAATGCATGCAGCTACAGAGGGATGAGGCAGCTGTACAGAGATCAGACAACCACACTGAATGCATGCAGCTACAGAGGGATGAGGCAGCTAGACAGAGATCAGACAACCACACTGAATGCATGCAGCTACAGAGGGATGAGGCAGCTATACAGAGATCAGACAACCACACTGAATGCATGCAGCTACAGAGGGATGAGGCAGCTATACAGAGATCAGACAACCACACTGAATGCATGCAGCTACAGAGGGATGAGGCAGCTATACAGAGATCAGACAACCACACTGAATGCATGCAGCTACAGAGGGATGAGGCAGCTATACAGAGATCAGACAACCACACTGAATGCATGCAGCTACAGAGGGATGAGGCAGCTATACAGAGATCAGACAACCACACTGAATGCATGCAGCTACAGAGGGATGAGGCAGCTATACAGAGATCAGACAACCACACTGAATGCATGCAGCTACAGAAGGATTAGGCAGCTGTACAGAGATCAGACAACCACTCTGAATGCATGCAGCTACAGAAGGATTAGGCAGCTATAGAGGATACCACATGTATTAACCAACTAATGTTTTACTACTTACTTCACACACCGCGACGAAGAACTGAATTCAAATGACATGCCAATTACATTATTAATCAACTAATATTTCACCACTTGACGCACTGTGATGAAAAACTTGACTCCAGTGACACTTCAATTACATTATAATGTACGTTATTGACTTGAAAGGAAATCTAAATGACGCTAAACAAAATATGTAAAATTATACCCACGGCTCTCAATCTTCTACCAGTGACCCCCGCCCCCCCACTCACCCTAATCGCTCATACTCATAGTCATAGCGGGGCACCATCTGCATTAAGTTATCCTTACAGCAGGATACTGACCCCATTAATTTATCCTCACAGCAGGACACTGCCTGCATCCAGTTATCGCCACACGGGCGCTGCCTACATCTCAGCGTTTTATTATTAATAAAAAACGGAAAATTATGAATACTTGAAAAAAGAGTATGGCATGAGTGTGTGGAGGGAGATTAAAAACTATATACAGCAAAACCTCTCTAATCGACCTCCTCCACAGATTGACCTTTATCAATCACTTTATTTTGGTCCCGAACGATCGCCCATACAATACTACCATTATAACAATAACAAAAACTCCCCAAACCGACCACCCGCTAAATGGACCATTTAGAGTTGGTCCCATGGTCGGTCGCTTTAGAGAGGGTTTACTGTAGTAAGTAACTATGGAGGCACGTATTCACGAAATGACACGCCATCTGGTGGAGTGTTCGGATATGCGGGGCAGCATTAATGCAGTCGTCACGTGATAGGTGGCGCTGTGAATGTGTTAACAGAATAACACCTAAGTTATGGGTGTTAATATGTTAACAAATAATGACCTTACATGTTGCGCGGAGGGTAAAATTCCAACAACCAACCAACCATCCTTCTGTAGCTACTGAGTGAACGTGTTAACTGAATAACACCTATAAGTGAATGTGTTATTACTGTTAACTGAATAACACCTATAAGTTAACAGAATCACACCTAACTTATGGGTGTTATTCTGTTAACACATTCACAGAGCCACCTATTTTAGATATCAACATCGCTCAGCCTCACTTTGAAACTAACGTTGTAGATTCTGATGGTTTTCAGTTTCAGCCATATTTAGTTTAGGTAAGAACATCGCTCAGCCTCACTTTGAAACTAACGTTGTAGATTCTGATGGTTTTCAGTTTCAGCCATATTTAGTTTAGGTAGGAACATCGCTCGGCCTCACTTTGAAACTAACGTTGTAGATTCTGATGGTTTTCTGTTTCAGCCATATTTAGTTTAGGTAAGAACATTGCTCAGCCTCACTTTGAAACTAACGTTGTATATTCTGATGGTTTTCTGTTTCAGCCATATTTAGTTTAGGTAAGAACATCGTTCAGCCTCACTTTGAAACTAACGTTGTAGATTCTGATGGATTTCACTTTCAGCCATATGTAGTTTAGGTAAGAACATCGCTCAGCCTCACTTTGAAACTAACGTTGTAGATTCTGATGGATTTCAGTTTCAGCCATATTTAGTTTAGGTAAGAACATCGCTCAGCCTCACTTTGAAACTAATGTTGTAGATTCTGATGGTTTTCAGTTTCAGCCATATTTAGTTTAGGTAAGAACTTCGTTCAGCCTCACTTTGAAACTAACGTTGTATATTCTAATGGTTTTCAGTTTCAGCCATATTTAGTTTGGGTAAGAACATCGCTCAGCCTCACTTTGAAACTAACTTTGTAGATTCTGATGGTTTTCTGTTTCAGGCATATTTACTTTCGGTAAGAACATCTGATTGTGGTTAATTATTACGATACACATATTTACTTTAGGTAAGAACATCTGATTGTGGTTAATTATTACGATGCACATATTTACTTTAGGTAAGAACATCTGATTGTGGTTAATTATTACGATACACATATTTACTTTAGGTAAGGACATCTGATTGTGGTTAATCCTACCAGTATCCAATCATGATTGATTGATTGAATTATAAATCAATTAAATCTGAATAAGAACGGAGACTGAAAAAACTGACGCTGTTAACTGATTAGTGCAGACAGATTGGGTAATTAAATATAGGAAATTAAGTTAATCTTGTTTAGATTAGTTCTGCTATTTGGTTTCATGTTCTACATCCTCACCCCTTAAATGAACCTGTTACTGCAGACATTCATTCAATAAACTGGACCAGGTAGAGACACTGGCATCCAGTAACAGACACAGATTTAAACAAGACAATCATGTAATAATAACGGCAGGATAATTGAGCTAGGGCTGGTTGGTAATGTTGACGCACACGCCAACTTTACTTTGAGATATTCCTAACTTTAAACAGCTCCAAAGTGATCTATTTACAACAAAGTTTCCTGAAACTAAAGCAAGGTAAATTATAACAATCAACACAATATATTTACCTTTAAAAAAAAAGGCAAAAAACTCCTCAAAACCATGGACAATTTGCACAGTCCTCGGGTGTCCATCATGTCAGTGTGCACGCTAAATCTATTTGGTAGGTTTTCAATATGAATATCTCCAAGGTTAGCTATTTATAATAAAAATGACTCCAATAAAGCAAAGTCATGCATAGCGACCAACCTAATATATTCATCTTAAAATATGGCAGAAATAGAAAATTCTCCAATTATATAACTTTAAATGTTGTTTTAGAACCCAGAAGGCTGTCCTTCACAGCGGCTCTAAGTCTCATCTGACAACTCTCCGCACGTCATCAGCCAGTACATAATGCCCCAGCCCAGCGTTCGCTTGCGACTATCTTACGACCGAAAGCCGGTGACCTCCTTGCGACCACCTCGCCACATTGACGGAAAAACTTCGGTCGGCGACCGGTCGGTGACTGGCCACCGACCGGTCGCTGATCAGTTACCGATGTTTAGGGGGGTTGGTCGGCGATCGGTCAAAGTGGACGCAAGACGCTCGCAAAATGATCGCAAGCGAAGACAGGCATAGTGTGACTGGGGTATAATATATAAGAGGCCTGCAGCCACTCCAGGTCTGCGCTCCACCGACACCGAGACCATTCCAACGTGTATCTCAGCACACACGAGATTTCACTTGCAGCAGAAATGTACGCCTGCCTCCCGACAATAATAAACACGCCCAGATTGACATGGGCCGCCAACCCTTCCCTGCAAAACAACAACAAAAAGCAAGCACGGTGCTTAGCAACACAAGTGCCACTAGGAGACACACACAGCACCCCCACAAAACAACAACAAAAAGCAAGCAAGGTGTTTAGCAACACAAGTGCCACTAGGAGACACATACGGCACCCCCACAAAACAACAACAAAAAGCAAGCACGGTGCTTAGCAACACAAGTACCACTAGGGAGACACACACGGCACCCCCACAAAACAACAACAAAAAGCAAGCTCGGTGCTTAGCAACACAAGTGCCATGAGGAGACATACACGCTACCTCCACAAAACAACAACAAAAAGCAAGCACGGTGCTTATCAACACAAGTGCCACTAAGGAGACACACACGGCACCCCCACAAAACAACAACAAAAAGCAAGCATGGTGCTTAGCAACACAAGTACCACTAGGGAGACACACATGGCACCCCCACAAAACAACAACAAAAAGCAAGCTCGGTGCTTAGCAACACAAGTGCCACTAGGGAGACACACACGGCACCCCCACAAAACAACAACAAAAAGCAAGCACGGTGTTTAGCAACACAAGTGCCACTAGGGAGACACACATGGCACCCCTGCAAAACAACAACAAAAAGCAAGCACGGTGCTTAGCAACACAAGTGCCACTACGGCACAAGCACAGACCGGTGCTTTGGCAATATTAGTATACAGTAAAACCTCTCTAAATTGACGGACCATGGGACCGACTTTAAATGACTCATTTAGGGAGGTGGTTGGTTCAGGGAGTTTATTTATCATTACAATGGTATTGCATGGGCGATCGTTTGGGACCCAAATAAACACAGATGGCACAAACTAGGCGCATTCTACTGGGTATAAACACAGATGGCACAAACTAGGCGCATTCTACTGGGTTTAAACACAGATGTCACAAACTAGGTGCATTCTACTGGGTATAAACACAGATGGCACAAACTAGGCGCATTCTAAGACACTAAGACAAAGACAAGCCGGCTTGTTCCGCGCTGCCCCTGTTCTTCCAGCCGTGCATATATCGCCACCTCTCGGATGATAGATCGCCATGGCGACTGTTATGTAACCAGACGAACGCGCCGTACACGTGGCGCGCTCTGATTGGCTGGCGGTTTACAATGGCGGCCCGGTCTGAGTCTCGATGTGGAGTCGGGTGTAGTGGGGTGGAGTCGGGTGGGCTGTGCGCCGCCCTGTTTGCAGCCACTCGCCCAGCTTTCTGAACTGGATACAGAACGCCCGATACATCATAACAAATATTGTATCGGGCGGTAATACGCGGGCACGCCGCCCGCCGACAAACAGCGCCCGCTTGTTTGTTGTGTCGCATCTCCTTGGTTACCGGTGAGGACGGGCGCGCGGCGGGAGGCTGCCGGGGTGGGGGCGGGTGGGGGCGGGGGCGTGGGATCTAACACAGGTGGGAAGGACACCCTCAGGTGTAGGTATTGGTGATGGTGTTGGTGATGGTGTTTGTGTTGGTGATGGTGTTTGTGTTTTGGTTGGTGTTGATGGTGTTGGTGATGGTGTTTGTGTTAATGTTTGTGTTGGTGTTGGTGATGGTGTTTGTGATTGTGATGGTGTTTGTGTTGGTGATGGTGTTTGTGTTTTGGTTGGTGTTGATCGTGTTGGTGATGGTGTTTGTGTTAATGTTTGTGTTGGTGTTGATGATGGTATTACTATTAGTGTTTGTGATGGTGTTTGTGTTGGTGATGGTGTTTGCGTTGGTGATGGTGTTTGTGTTTTGGTTGGTGTTGATGGTGTTGGTGACGGTGTTTGTGTTAATATTTGTGTTGGTGTTGATGATGGTATTACTATTAGTGTTGGTGATGTTGGTGGTGATTGTGTTTATATGTGTGTTTGTGTTTGAGTTGGTGTTGGTGATGCTGATGGTGGTGGTGATGGTGTTGGTGATGGCGTTGGGGTTGGTGGTGGTGATGGTGTTACTGATGGTGTTTGTGCTAGTGTTGGTGATGGTGATGGTGATGGTAATGGTGTTGGTATTGTTGTTGGTGTTAGTGGTGGTGTTGGTGTTTGAGTTAGTTTTGGTGCTGGTTTTGATGTTGTTGATGTTGATGTACTAGTTGCTGTGAACATTGAGCCTCGTTTTGGTGTAAGGACTAGTTGCTGTGTGTACTAAGCCTATTTTTGGTGTAAGGACTAGTTGCTGTGTGTACTAAGCCTATTTTTGGTGTAAGGACTAGTTGCTGTGTGTACTAAGCCTATTTTTGGTGTAAGGACTAGTTGCTGTGTGTACTAAGCCTATTTTTGGTGTAAGGACTAGTTGGTGTGTGTACTAAGCCTATTTTTGGTGTAAGGACTAGTTGGTGTGTGTACTAAGCCTATTTTTGGTGTAAGGACTAGTTGCTTCGTGTACTAAGCCTATTTTTGGTGTAAGGACTAGTTGCTTCGTGTACTAAGCCTATTTTTGGTGTAAGGACTAGTTGGTGTGTGTACTAAGCCTATTTTTGGTGTAAGGACTAGTTGGTGTGTGGACTAAGCCTATTTTCTGTGGATATTGAGCCTCAGATTGTAACTACCAGTACTAGTACTAGTAGCAGTACTAGAGCTAGCTGCTGTGGGTACTGACCTTCCTTTTGTTGTTAGTACTAATTGTCACGGCACTGAGCCTCATCTTGGTCTTAGTACCAGTTGATGTAAGTACTGAACCTGTTTTCAGTGTTTGTACCAATTGCTGTGAGCATTGAGCCTATTTTTGGTGTTAGCACTAGCTGCTGTGGGTACCCAGCTTCCTTTTGGTGTTACTACTAATTGTTGGTGTACTGAACCTCCTTTTGGTGTTACTACTAGTTGTTGGTGTCCTGAACCTCCTTTTGGCAGTACTACTAGTTGTTGGTGTACTGAACCTCCTTTTGGTGTTACTCCTAGTTGTTGCTGTACTGAACCTCCTTCTGGTGTTACTACTAGTTGTTGGTTTACTGAACCTCCTTTTGGTGTTACTACTAGTTGTTGCTGCACTGAACTTCATTTTGGTGTTACTACTAGTTGTTGGTGTACTGAACCTCTTTCTGGTGTTACTACTAATTGTTGGTGTACTGAACCTCCTTTTGGTGTTACTAGTAGTTGTTTGTGTACTGAACCTCCTTCTGGTGTTACTACTAGTTGTTGGTGTACTGAACCTCCCTTTCGTGTTACTACTAGGTGTTGGTGTACTGAACCTCCTTTTGGTGTTACTACTAGTTGTTGGTGTACTGACCCTCCTTTTGGTGTTACTACTAGTTGTTGGTGTACTGAACCTCCTGCTGGTGTTACTACTAGTTGTTGGTGTACTGACCCGCCTTTTGGTGTTACTACTAGTTGTTGCTGTACTGAACCTCCTTCTGGTTTTACTACTATTTGTTGGTGTACTGAATCTCCTTTTGGTGTTACTACTAGTTGTTCCTGTACTGAACCTCCTTTTGGTGTTACTACTAGTTGTTGGCGTACTGACCCTCCTTTTGGTGTTACTACTAGTACTAGTTGTTGGTGTACTGAACCTCCTTTTGGTGTTACCACTAGTTGTTGCTGTACTGAACCTCCCTTTGGTGGTACTACTAGTTGTTGGTGTACTGAACCTCATTTTGGTCTTACTACTAGTTGTTGGTGTACTGAACCTCATTTTGGTCTTACTACTAGTTGTTGGTGTACTGAACCTCCTTTTGGTGTTACTACTAGTTGTTGGTGTACTGAACCTCCTTTTGGTGTTACTACTAGTTGTTGGTGTACTGAACCTCCTTTTGGTGTTACTACTAGTTGTTGGTGTACTGAACCTCCTTTTGGTGTTACTACTAGTTGTTGGTGTACTGAACCTCCTTTTGGTGTTACTACTAGTTGTTGGTGTACTGAACCTCCTTTTGGTGTTACTACTAGTTGTTGGTGTACTGAACCTCCTTTTGGTGTTACTACTAGTTGTTGGTGTACTGAACCTCCTTTTGGTGTTACTACTAGTTGTTGGTGTACTGAACCTCCTTCTGGTGTTACTACTAGTTGTTGGTGTACTGAACCTCCTTTTGGTGTTACTACTAGTTGTTGGTGTACTGAACCTCCTTTTGGGGCTACTGTGTGTACCGCTGGTCACCGGCGGTAGGGACCAGCCACGCCGGGACCAGCGCAGAGTGGTCCGGAAATAAACACTTGATACTAAGACGTCTTCGTGTACAGTCGAGTCTTTACAGCACACAGCGTTCGACAAACTAAAAGCACTATTAACTAGAGCACTCGTACTAAGGTTCTATAATGTGGTCAGAGAGGTGGTACTGCAAGTAGATGCATCCAAATCGGGATTGGGTGCAGCCTTAATACAGGAGGGCAGACCCATAGCGTTAGCATCAAAAGCACTAGATGACACCCAAAGCAACTATGCCGTAATCGAGAAGGAATTACTCGCGATTTGCTTTGGGTGCATCTAATTCCATAACTACATATTTGGTAAAAAAGTGGTGATGCAAACTGACCATAAGCCGCTGGTGGCGATCTTGAATAAACCGTTGCACATGTTGTCTGCGCGCATGCAGTGTATGCGCATGCGTCTCTTAAACTATGATCTCACCATAACACACATAAAAGCTTCGTCAATGTATGTTGCAGATGCCCTGTCAAGAGACCACAGTTCATCAATAGAGCTGAACAACTTATTCGACACGAAGCTGACCATAGCAGCAGTTGACATCCTAGGTGACATCACACAAAAGATTCGAGCTGAAAGAACACATGATCAGACACTGCAAGACGTCAAACAGCTTACAGAAACAGGTTGGCCAGCACATACAAATCAGCTAACGCCCAGCACAAAACCATACCATACGTACCGACATGATATAACAGCAGAAGACGGCCTGTTGTTTAAAGGAGACAGAATTATAATTCCACAAAAATCACAGTCAAAGGTGCTGGCATTGATACACGAAACACATCGGGGCATTGCAAAGAGCAAACAATTGGCGAGGGATTATATTTTTTGGCCTGGGTTACAGGGACAAATAGAAGACATGATATCGCGCTGCCAGATACGTCAGAAATTCCAAAACAATCAACAAAAAGAACCGCTGCGTTCGCACAACATCCCAAACGCTCCCTATCAGAAAGTAGGAGTAGACTTGTTCTATGTGGAACACCGAACGTTTCTCGTGGTAGTAGACTACTACAGTAAATACCCGGAAGTAACAGAATTACCCATAACCACAAGTTTGGCAACGATAGCCGCATTAAAGCAACAATTTTGCAGACATGGCATTCCCAAGATAGTTGTATCCGACAAGGGGCCCCAGTTCTCAAGCCAAGAATACAACAAATTTGCAACCGACTACGGCTTCCAAGCAGTCTTTTCAAACCCTCATTTCCCCCAAAGCAACGGACAGGCAGAGCGGCACGTGCAAACAATAAAAAAAATGATAAAAAAAGCCGTCATGGAAGATAAAGATTATCACATCTCGCTATTAAACTACCGAAACACACCTATAATAGGTATAGTCGCGTCACCAGCGCAGCTGCTCATGAGCAGGAGGCTGCAATCCAAGCTCCCTATCACACGAAAACAATTAAAACCTAAGACACAAAGTTCAAAACACAAGGAAATCACCAAGATTCAACAAACTCAGAAACATTACTACGACAATCGAGTCGGCAATCAGCACCCGAGGTTAGAAATGAACGATGACATTCGGTATCTCACGCATAAGGGTACCTGGCCCCCAGGGACGATTATCGGAATAAGCAAAACAAACGACAGAGACTATGACATATGTAATGTTCAGGGCAAAACTGTGAAGTGAAACCGCGTGCACATACACAAAACGAAGAAACGACCCTCAGTGCAAGTAGAACAACAAGACCGCACAAGTGACCGCCGAACAAATCACAAACAGCAGGCCACACAAACCGGCGAAAGAAAATCAACAAGATACGGTCGAGTAATTAACCCGGTCAACCGTTTAGGGTACAATTAGCACGCAGCTGTTGGCCGTCCATGAACTACTAAGGTATGAGTGAGGCTAAAGTAATAACGTTCCTGGTTATGGTGGTAAATGTATATGTCAGGTTGTGCAAATACCGTTTGATAAAGGAGATAGACCGTATGACAGGGCATACAGTGAGATCAGTGAGATCCAATGGACAAAGTGAACAAACACAATGTTAGAATAAAGGCATTTAATTCTTGATTTCATTACTATTATCATTGACCAAATTGACACAGATACATGTTAAACGTAAGGGTCAATCAGACCATATTCATTAACTTGTTGGAAAAGGGAGGATGTAATGTATATGTGCTGCTGTGTGTACCGCTGGTCACCGGCGGTAGGGACCAGCCGCGCCGGGACCAGCGCAGAGTGGTCCGGAAATAAACACTTGATACTAAGACGTCTTCGTGTACAATCGAGTCTTTACATTACTACTAGTTGTTGGTGTACTGAACCTCCTTTTGGCAGTACTACTAGTTGTTGCTGTACTGAACCTCCGTTTGGTGTTACTACTAGTTGTTGGTGTACTGAACCTCCTTTTGGTGTTACTACTAGTTGTTGCTGTACTGAACCTCCTTTTGGTGTTACTATTAGTTGTTGGTGTACTGAACCTCCTTTTGGTGTTACTACTAGTTGTTGGTGTACTGAACCTCCTTTTGGCAGTACTACTAGTTGTTGCTGTACTGAACCTCCTTTTGGTGTTACTACTAGTTGTTGGTGTACTGAACCTCCTTTTGGCAGTACTACTAGTTGTTGCTGTACTGAACCTCCTTTTGGTGTTACTACTAGTTGTTGCTGTACTGAACCTCCGTTTGGTGTTACTACTAGTTGTTGGTGTACTGAACCTCCTTTTGGTGTTACTACTAGTTGTTGCTGTACTGAACCTCCGTTTGGTGTTACTACTAGTTGTTGCTGTACTGAACCTCCGTTTGGTGTTACTACTAGTTGTTGGTGTACTGAACCTCCGTTTGGTGTTACTACTAGTTGTTGGTGTACTGAACCTCCTTTTGGCAGTACTACTAGTTGTTGGTGTACTGAACCTCCTTTTGGTGTTACTACTAGTTGTTGGTGTACTGAACCTCCTTTTGGTGTTACTACTAGTTGTTGGTGTACTGAACCTCCTTCTGGTGTTACTACTAGTTGTTGCTGTACTGAACCTCCGTTTGGTGTTACTACTAGTTGTTGGTGTACTGAACCTCCTTTTGGTGTTACTACTAGTTGTTGATGTACTGAACCTCCTTTTGGTGTTACTACTAGTTGTTGCTGTACTGAACCTCCTTCTAGTGTTATTACTAGTTGTTGGTTTACTGAACCTCCTTTTGATGTTACTACTAGTTGTTAGTGTACTGAACCTCATTCTGGTGTTACTAGTAGTTGTTGCTGTACTGAACCTCCGTTTGGTGTTACTACTAGTTGTTGGTGTACTGAACCTCCTTTTGGTGTTACTACTAGTTGTTGGTGTACTGAACCTCCTTTTGGTGTTACTACTAGTTGTTGATGTACTGAACCTCCTTTTGATGTTACTACTAGTTGTTAGTGTACTGAACCTCATTCTGGTGTTACTAGTAGTTGTTGGTGTACTGAACCTCCTTTTGGTGTTACTACTAGTTGTTGGTGTACTGAACCTCCTTTTGGCAGTACTACTAGTTGTTGGTGTACTGAACCTCCTTTTGGTGTTACTATTAGTTGTTGGTGTACTGAACCTCCTTTTGGTGTTACTACTAGTTGTTGGTGTACTGAACCTCCTTTTGGTGTTACTACTAGTTGTTGGTGTACTGAACCTCCTTTTGGTGTTACTACTAGTTGTTGGTGTACTGAACCTCCTTCTGGTTCTTACTAGTTGTTGGTGTACTGAACCTCCTTTTGGTGTTACTACTAGTTGTTGGTGTACTGAACCTCCTTCTGGTGATACTACTAATTGTTGGTGTACTGAACCTCCTTTTGGTGTTACTACTAGTTGTTGGTGTACTGAACCTCCTTTTGTGGCTACTACTAGTTGTTGCTGTACTGAATCTCCTTTTGGTGTTACTAGTAGTTGTTGCTGTACTGAACCTCCTTCTGGTGTTACTACTAGTCGTTGGTTTACTGAACCTCCTTTTGGTGTTACTACTAGTTGTTGGTGTACTGAACCTCCTTCTGGTGTTACTAGTAGTTGTTGGTGTACTGAACCTCCTTTTGGTCTTACTACTAGTACTAGTTGTTGGTGTACTGAACCTCCTTTTGGTATTACTACTAGTTGTTGGTGTACTGAACCTCCTTTTGGTGTTACTACTAGTTGTTGGTGTACTGAACCTCCTTCTGGTCTTAGTACTAGTTGTTGGTGTACTGAACCTCCTTTTGGTATTACTACTAGTTGTTGGTGTACTGAACCTCCTTCTGGTGATACTACTAATTGTTGGTGTACTGAACCTCCTTTTGGTGGTACTACTAGTTGTTGGTGTACTGAACCTCCTTTTGTGGTTACTACTAGTTGTTGCTGTACTGAATCTCCTTTTGGTGTTACTAGTAGTTGTTGCTGTACTGAACCTCCTTCTGGTGTTACTACTAGTCGTTGGTTTACTGAACCTCCTTTTGGTGTTACTACTAGTTGTTGGTGTACTGAACCTCATTCTGGTGTTACTAGTAGTTGTTGGTGTACTGAACCTCCTTTTGGTCTTACTACTAGTACTAGTTGTTGGTGTACTGAACCTCCTTTTGGTGTTACTACTAGTTGTTGGTGTACTGAACCTCCTTCTGGTGTTACTACTAGTTGTTGGTGTACTGAACCTCCTTTTGGTGGTACTACTAGTTCTTGGTGTACTAAGCCTCTTTTTGGTGTTACTACTAGTTGTTGTTGTACTGAACCTCCTTTTGGGGTTACTACTAGTTGTTGGTGTACTGAACCTCCTTTTGGTGTTACTACTAGTTGTTGGTGTACTGACCCTCCTTCTGGTGTTACTACTAGTTGTGATGTACTGAACCTCCTTTTGGTCTTACTACTAGTACTAGTTGTTGGTGTACTGAACCTCCTTTTGGTGTTACTACTAGTTGTTGGTGTACTGAACCTCATTTTGGTCTTACTACTAGTTGTTGGTGTACTGAACCTCCTTCTGGTGTTACTACTAGTTGTTGATGTACTGAACCTCCTTTTGGGGTTACTACTAGTTGTTGGTGTACTGAACCTCCTTCGGGTGTTACTACTAGTTGTTGGTGTACTGACCCTCCTTCTGGTGTTACTAGTAGTTGTTGGTGTACTGAACCTCTTTTTGGTGTTCCTCCGGTCTATCTAGTTTTTGGTGTACTGAACCTCCCTTTGGTGTTACTACTAGTTGTTGGTGTACTGACCCTCCTTTTGGTGTTACTACTAGTTGTTGGTGTACTGAACCTCCTTTTGGGGTTCCTACTATTTGTTGGTGTACTGAACCTCCTTTTGGTGTTACTACTAGTTGTTGCTGTACTGAACCTCCTTTTGGTGTTACTACTAGTTGTTGGTGTGCTGACCCTCCTTTTGGTGTTACTACTAGTTTTTTGTGTACTGAACCTCCTTTTGGTGTTAGTACTAGTTGTTGGTGTACTGACCCTCCTTTTGGTGTTACTACTAGTTGTTGGTGTACTGAACCACCTTTTGGGGTTACTACTATTTGTTGGTGTACTTAACCTCCTTTTGGTGTTACTACTAGTTGTTGGTGCACTGAACCTCGTTTTGGTGTTACTACTAGTTGTTCGTGTACTGACCCTCCTTTTGGTGTTACTACTAGTTGTTGGTGTACTGACCCTCCTTTTGGTGTTACTACTAGTTGTTGGTGTACTGAACCTCCTTTTGGTGTTACTACTAGTTGTTGGTGTACTGATCCTCCTTTTGGTGTTACTACTAGTTGTTGGTGTACTGAACCTCCTTTTGGTGTTACTACTAGTTGTTCCTTCTTTCCGTTTAGTTACTGATCTGGGAAGGACTTCTTCCCACAAACCTGACCTCTCACCTTCCAACAAGCCTCAGAATAACAAACCCCAACGAACCCAAGACATGAAGGGGAGTGAGTGCCCTTTGTTATGACAACAACACCTCGACACGCCTCGTCCTAATATGACCTTGGTTGTGGCTAGGGTGTAAAACCACAACAAGCAAACCATCCATGACTCCATGAAGTTCTGTCGCCCCGCTATTTGTACGAGTGTTTTGAAAGCCGCATAGTACGAGTGGTTTTAAAGCCGCATAGTACGCGTGATTTTAAAGCCGCATAGTACGAGTGTTTTTAAAGCAGCATAGTACGAGTGTTTTTAAAGCAGCATAGTGTGAGTGGTTTTAAAGCCGCATAGTACGCGTGATTTTAAAGCCGCATAGTACGAGTGTTTTTAAAACAGCATAGTACAAGTGTTTTTAAAGCTGCATAGTACGAGTGTTTTTAAAGCAGCATACTACGAGTGTTTTTAAAGCAGCATAGTACGAGTGTTTTTAAAGCAGCATAGTGTGAGTGTTTTTAAAGCCGCATAGTTCGATGAAAGCATCCACTTGTCAAAACCACAACAATTATCCACATTTGGTTGTACACATTTAACTAAGAGACTGTTGCACTTATTAAACATTTGTTGTCACATAGACGGGAACACTGAGTCAATTCAATAGAACCTGTTACTGCAGAAGTCTATGGTGTCAGAGTTTGGCAAGCTTGCCAACATTTATTTCATGTTTGCATTTCATATATTTAAAAAGTTAGCCAATTCAAATAAGAGTTACTTCAAATTAAAGTACGATATATTATGTCAATAAACCTAACATGTTTATGTCAGAAAAATGACAGAAACTCAAAACCATGTGACTATTTAACTTCAATCACTACGTTGCTTCATTGTTAAACTTTCTGCTGCTATGCAGTGAATTTTAATTACCGAAAGTTCCCTAATTAAAGATGTGTGTGTCAGGGGGGAGGGGGAGCTATTAATGAAATAAATATACTTTTTGACATGCTTAAACGCTTAAATTAGAAGATATATATTATTTGAGATAAGCAAACGAGCATGAGGTGTTTCCTGGATGTATTTGTAAGGAGCCCATAACGAAACTAATAGTTGTCAGATAATATCATGTTTGCTTTTACTTTTTTTTGTATGAAATATCACTATGTGAAACTCTATTACTTGCAACCTATCGAACTGCTGGGAATAATAATACCATTAATAATATAGCAATAATAGTCTAACGTTGATCGAATAAATATATATGTCTAAAATAATGAAAAATTAAACAAAAGGTAAGTGACGCAATAAGGATATATAAGAGGTTTTCTTTAAATATAAAAAAAGAACAAAGGAAGTTGAAATAACTTAAGGCAAACGAGAGAATGAAAAGAAAGAAAAGAAAGAAAAGTATGAAACAAATGAAAAGAATGAAAAGAAAGAAAAGAATGAAACGAATGAAACGAATTAAAGAATGAAAAGTAAGAAAAGAAAGAAAAGAATGAAACAAATGAAAAGAATGAAAAGAAAGAAAAGAATGAAACAAATGAAAAGAATGAAAAGAATGAAAAGAATGAAACGAATGAAACGAATTAAAGAATGAAAAGAAAGAAAAGAATGAAAAGAATGAAACGAATGAAACGAATTAAAGAATGAAAAGAAAGAAAAGAAAGAAAAGAAAGACAAGAATGAAACGAATGAAAAGAATGAAAAGAATGAAAAGAATGAAACGAATGAAAAGAATGAAAAGAATGAAAAGAAAGAAAAGTATGAAACGAATTAAAAGAATGAAAAGAAAGAAAAGAATGAAACGAATGAAATGAATTAAAGAATGAAAAGATTGAAAAGAAAGAAAAGAATGAAACAAATGAAAAGAATGAAAAGAAAGAAAAGAATGAAACGAATGAAAAGATTGAAAAGAATGAAATGAATGAAAAGAATGAAAAGAAAGAAAAGAATGAAACGAAAGAAAATAATGAAAAGAATGAAAAGGATGAAAAGAATGAAAATAATGAAAAGAATGAAAAGCATGAAAAGAATGAAAAGAATGACAAGCGGAAAAAAGAATTAAATTAATTAAATGATTTTTTTTCGTATAACATCAAAACAAAAACAGACAAAAACGGAGTAAGAATAAAAAGAATAAAAAGAAATAAAAAGAATACCACCAGGTGGGCTTCAGGGTTAATTGAAACGAATCGGCACCGACAGGTCGTTGTCGAGACAAAGCTGTGAGTGACCTGGCGTTTTCAGCAGACCATCTTCTCCCCCTCCCCCGCTCCCTCTCCCCACGCTCCCCCTCCCCCTCCCCCTCTCCCTCCCCCCTCCCTCCAGACGCCCGCTATCTTTGTGTGACATCCGGCTTCCCGTTGTTATTGCGCACATTTCCGGGTCGCGGCGTCCCCTCGTGTCGTATAGCAACCCTCACGGCCGCCATTGTTCTCCCACGGCACCCTTCCCCTGGAGGAGCCGCCCCGGTCACGTGATAGCGCCCTGGTCACGTGATAGTGCCCCGGTCACGTGATGGCGCCCCGCCCCACCTCGGCCCCTCTGCCCGATCTTCGCCGCGTCGACAACGCCGACATGGTTCCCGCAGTCGCCACCAGGGCTCGCCGGGCTGCGGGTGACCTTGACATTGGTGCTCATCGCCCTTTACGCGCCGTGTTTTCTCACGGCGCCTAAACGGAACGGAGTGTCGTCTGCGGACGGCGGGATTGGGTTGCCCGTAAAAGGCGGCACTCAACCTTCTCTGCAGCGGTCATGAGAACGAGGCTGGGTGACCTGTGGGTCTGACCCGGCACGGAGCTGGGCCGGGCACCGTGTAGGCAGCTAATTGTGTGTGTTGTCTGCAGACAACTGTCTCTTGTTGGTAGACGACTGTTTCATGTCATTAGATAACTGTCTGCTAGAAGTGGACACTTGTTTTATGTCAGTAGACAACTGTCTCATGTCTGCATACAATGGTCTCCTGTCTGCAGACAACTGTCTTCTGTTGGTAGACAACAGATGTCAGGATAATGTGACTGAGCGGGATATTGGATCATGTTGTCAGCCAGCAACACTGTATTCCTATAGGATGAAATTATATAGTTGCCATGAGTTGACACTGTCACCGTCTCCTGTCTGCAGACAACTGTCTCCTGTTGGTAGACGACTGTCTCATGTCTGCAGACAACTGTCTCCTGGTGGTAGACAACTGTCTCCTGTCTGCAACAACTGTCTTCTGTCTACACATAACTGTCTCCTGTCTGCACACAACTATCTCTTGTCTGCACACAACTGTCTCCTGTTGGTAGAAAACAGTACTGTCTCATGTCTGCAGACCACTGCCTCCTGTCACCAGTATTGGTAGACAACTGTCTGCTACAAGTGGACAAATGTATCATGTTAGTAGACAACTGCCTCATGTAAGAAGACAATTGTCTCAATATCAGCAGACAACTCTCCCATGTCAGTGGACAACTGCCTCATTTTGGTAGACAACTGTCTCATATAAACAGACAGCTGTCTCCTGTTCGGGAATAGTGCTAGATTACAAGCAGACTCCAGAAGTTCTTGTGTTGTGTGACTCCAGAAGTTGTATGGCGTTGTGTTGTGTGGAAACACTGCATCACAGATTGTGAGGCAACACCGTGTAGCAGCAAATCGCAAACCCGCTAAATCGCAAACCCCCATACCATATATGGGCATGGGGGATTTGCGATTTCCTAGGAAATCACATATGCCCCCTGGAAATCACAAACCCCCCACGTTTGGCAGTCTTTATCCTAATGAAAACATCTTTAACTTACAGATTAACTTACAGATCCTCTTCTGGCTGATCTAGGTCCTAATGGGCCTCGAATGCCAGCTCGTTATGGCTTTGCAATAGTCCAGTTCATAATTCCGACTGCACATGTGCTGAAAACGGACTTTATGGCACTGTGGCCATTCTGAAGGCCAGGTAAAGAGATGCAGCAATATCCTGGTATTATCACTCAGTTTCAGGATCAGCAATTTTAGTTCCAACTTCAAATTCTTATTTATCCATTATGTAAACCAGTATTTACTAGTGTGTCAGTTGAATATTACAAAATGCTACAAAGCCTGGGGGGCGTTGCGATTTCCAGGAGGGGTTTGTGATTTCCTAGGAAATCGCAAACCCTGGGGTATGCAATTTCCAGCGGTTTGTGATTTCCTGCTACACCGGCACACACACTGTCACTCTCCAGGTGCATTTCCAGAGTTGTAGAGGGAGCCTCTTCTAAAAATAAAACGGTGCCTGATCATCACGCATTGAAGATCCAATCCAAACGTTCGCTGTTGGGCCTTATATAATCCGACTGTTTTAGGTTTCTGGCATATCGGCGGTTCTTTTTTAAAGATAAATATATTAGGCTGATCGTTGTAACCTACATTAATGTAAATTTTATCTTAGACGATTAACGTAGATATTTGAAGTGAAAACGTAAAGTAAAGCTCGTTTTATTTAGCAATGCCTCTAGACCACATTGATTTATGTATCCTTGGTTAATGGACGTCAAACATATGGTCATTCTGACATATTTCTTTGACGGAATCCTGCTGCCACTGCTCTTTCCGATATACAGCAAGGGGTCTTTTATATGCACTTTTCCACAGACAGGACAGCACATACCACAGCCTTTGAAGAACCAGTTGTGGACCACTAGTTGGAATGGAAAATAGCGCAAACTGCAAATTGGTCTGCTGAGCACGACCGATCGGATGACCAACATTTTCACAGGTGGACACTCTACCACCTGAGCTACGTCCCGCTCCCTAAAGTGAAAACATGCAACATTGATATTGGCATATCTATCAAGATGTTGTGCATCCTACACTTCAGCAGGGAGAGGTTCTATTAAATGGACTTAGTGTTCCTTCTACACAGCGACACAGTTAATGAATACCATATTACCATTGTATCTAGGTTTGACATGTCGGATCAATTCGAGGTCAGTATTTGTGGAGAAGAAAGGATCTATCTATATTACAAGACTGCTTATGTTAATTCATTAAGCCATTTGTATTATTCCTGGATTTTGTGAATTAAAAGTAAAATGAAAAAAGAGGTTATATATGTCAATAAAAAGTCTGTAACTACAGAAACAGGTCAAATGACCATTTTCGGTATGAGAGTGGCGCCCTCTAGAAGAGTGCGGCGAACTAACCGGCTGCACTAATGCAGGGATGAGATGATAGGTGGCGGTGTGAACGGGCGGGACACACCCTCACACTGTCTCCCCGATCTTTACCAAAATACAAGATCAGACACTAATCCTTCATATTTTCAGTTCCAGCCAGTGGTCCACAACTGGTTCATCAAACCACACAGGCCTTGCTGCTTATCGGAAAGAGTAGCCTCTGTGGCAGCAGCGGGTTTCCACCAAAGAAATATGTTAATGATCATATGTTTGACGTCCAATAGCTGATGATACGAAAATCAATGTGCTCTAGAGGCGTCGTTAAATAAAACAAGCTTTACTTTTACTTTTGCTCAGGCCCCTGTGTCTCGGATGTCTGATCACCAAACCAACACTCTGACTTAATATGTCGGCTGGCAATGAGATGGGATCCAACAATTGTGTCATGTGCAACAGGCTATTCGAGCTGCCTAAGCTGTCTACTACTACTAAGGTACTGACTATCCACTCAATGAAGGTCACATAGTCAGATGGTTTTGAGTTATATTCTGAGATAAATAAATTTGATGTTGTCATCGGAGTATGCAGCTTTAAGGACCTTTGACCAAAGTGAGGCCTGGTCGGGTGTACTAAGGCGGGTGGCTGGACCCGTCTGCAGTAGAGACCAGAGGCGGAGACGTGGCCCCCTGGTGGATGAGGCTGACAACACCAGGCTACATAGGTCAGCAACTCAAGCCTAGATAACATGCATAAGCTCCAATATTAATTTCCGACAATCTATCACTTGACTAAACTAAATGACCTCATGTGTACAGCAGGCACAGCTGTCGGATGGCCTGTGACACAGTCTGCCAGGTTAGAGTCAGGCATTAGGCAGCCTGCCGTTTGGAGGTGCTGGATGTGCTCTGTCAGTCGCCACCTGTCGGACGGCCTGTGACACAGTCGGCCAGGTTAGAGTCAGGCATTAGGCGGCCTGCTGTTTTGAGGTGGTGGACATGCGGTGTCAGTCGGCGCATGTCAGACAGCCTGTGACACAGTCGGCCAGGTTAGAGTCAGGCATTAGGCAGCCTGGTGTTTTGAGGTGGTGGACATGCGCTGTCACTCAGTGTCTGTCGGACGGCCTGTGCCACAGTCAACCAGGTTAGTTTGTTTGTTGTTGTTTTACGTCCTAGCAACATCTAGGGTCATATCAGGACGGGTACCGACTTGTGACAGTGCGCACTCATGGCGACTTTATAGTGCTGTCCCACTGGGAAACCAGGCCGCCGGCACCATGACCTGGTATCCCACTCAGTCACATTATCCTGACACTGAGCACACCAGTCCTTGCCCTATCCTAATAATCCGAGCGCCTGGCTAGGAAGCAACAAGTATCAATTTTAAAGTCATTGGTTTGACTCGACCGGGACTCGAACCCACGACCCCACGATCTACCAGCATGGGAGAGGGACGCTCTAACTCATTCGGCCATCCCGTCTGGTTTCAACCAGGTTAGAGTCAGGCATTAGGCGGCCTGTTGTTTGGAGGTGGTGGATGTGCGCTGTCAGTCGGTGCCTGTCGGACGGCCTCTGACACAGTCGGCCAGGTTAGAGTCAGGCATTAGGCGGCCTGCTGTTTAGAGGTGGTGGATGTGCGCTGTCAGTCGGTGCCTGTCGGACGGCCTCTGACACAGTCAACCAGGTTAGAGTCAGGCATTAGGCGGCCTGTTGTTTGGAGGTGGTGGACATGCGCTGTCAGTTGGCCCCTGTCGGACCGCCGGGGCTTTCATTCCGCAGACGCACCGGAAGCAGGGGCCAGTTCCGGCAGGCAGTTTCCGCTATGTTACTGAGGTGTTTGCCGCCAGAGAAGCTGTCACCACCCACCGGGGCGGGGCGGGGAGGAGCGGGGTGGGGCGGTGTTGGGTGGGGATGGTTGGAGCAGGGTGGGGCTGGATGGGGCGGGGAGGAGCGGGGTGGGGCGAGGCTGAGCTTGGTAAATGCGGATAGGGTTGGGGGAGCTACCCAACGCATCGCCGAATGGAGCGACCGAGGCGAGGAGGGGGGCTAGGAGGGAGCTACCCCCCCCCACCCCCCGTATCGGGCTAGTCCGGTGGTAGGGAGCAGAGGGGGAAGAGAAGGCTAGGAGGGGGCTCCCCCCTGTACCGGCCCAGTAGGGCGGTAGGGTGCAGAGGAGGCTAGGAAGGGGCTCCCCACCCCCTGTATCGCCTCAGTCCGGTGGTAGGGCGCAGAGGAGGCTAGGAGGGGGCTCCCCCTCCCCTCGTATCGACCCAGTAGGGCGGTGGGCGCAGAGGGGGCGGGGGAGGCGCGGCCCCGCCACGCAAGTATCCACCCGACATATAAATAAGCGCGTTGGGTTGGCTGCGTCAGCGAAACAAACGCATATCAATGTATTTATTTACAATATACTGTTACGGCCAAGTATCCCGTCGCCTCGCAGTGCGCGCGCAGGTGCAGTGTTTCTAGTGCAAAGCATTCGATCTTGTTTCCCTCTACATGTAAACAGAAATGGAACCAGGAAAGTAATCTGCCGGGTATCAGCGCAACGACCGCCGCCCGGCACAACAAAGCCGGCCCTGAGACACCCACGCGGGCGGCGGGGGTGCCGGGCTGCGGGCAGTGGGCGGAGGGTGCCGAGCGGGGCGGCGGGAGGGGGCGGGCAGGGGCCTGCGAGGCGGGGCGGGCGGAGGGTGGCGGGCGGGGCGGCGGGCAGGAAATGGAAGGCAGGGAACGGGCAGAGGGCGGGCATGAGGCGGGCAGGGGACGGACAGGGGCCGGGCATGGGGCGGGCGGTGGGCGGAGGGTGGCGGGTGGGGCGGCTGGCAGGAAATAGAAGGCAGGGGACGGGCAGGGGGCGGGCATGAGGCAGGCTGGGGGCGGGCGGGTGCCGGGTAGGGGTCGGGGAGGAGGTGGGGGTGCCGGGCGAGGCGGTGGCCGGGCAGGGGGCGGGCAGGGGCCGGGGAGGAGATGGGGGCGGGGGGGGGGGTGTTCCGGGCGGGCGGCCGGTGGGCAGGGGACGGGCATGGTGCAGGCATGGGCGGGGGGGGGGGGTGCCGGGCAGGCGGCGGGCAGGAAGCTGGCAGGTGGCCGGCAGACAATGGATAGGCAGCGTGCAGGTAGCGGGAAAGGCTGCGCGCAAGGCTACTGGAAAGCAGCCATTAGGCAGCAGTACGGGGAAGAGGCAGGAGAAATCAAAACTAGGCAAGGCAGCAGACAAGGCATTGGGCAAGGCAAAACAGTGCCTGACGAGGCATCGGCACTAAGCCAAGTGCCACGTGGCCCGGGTCACGTGCCACTGGACAAGGCAGAAGGAAAAGCAACAGCACTGAACGACGACACCAGGCAAGGCAGCCATTGGGCAACAGTGACAGCAGGCAAATGGGCGGCACTAGACAAGCCAGGTCAAGAGAGGTGCCACCGGATGAGGCAGCGGCACCGGGCAGGGCGGCGGTACTCACGACAGCACGAGGGTGCTCTCACTCACATCAGCACCAGGGTGCTCTCACTCACGTCAGCACCAGGGTGCTCTCACTCACGTCAGCACCAGGGTGCTCTCACTCACGTCAGCACCAGGGTGCTCTCACTCACGACAGCACCAGGGTGCTCTCACTCACGACAGCACCAGGGTGCTCTCACTCACGACAGCACGAGGGTGCTCTCACTCACGACAGCACGAGGGTGCTCTCACTCACGACAGCACCAGGGTGCTCTCACTCACGACAGCACCAGGGTGCTCTCACTCACGTCAGCACCAGGGTGCTCTCACTCACGTCAGCACCAGGGTGCTCGACCAGGGTGCTCTCACTCACGTCAGCACCAGGGTGCTCTCACTCACGTCAGCACCAGGGTGCTCTCACTCACGTCAGCACCAGGGTGCTCTCACTCACGTCAGCACCAGGGTGCTCTCACTCACGTCAGCACCAGGGTGCTCTCACTCACGTCAGCACCAGGGTGCTCTCACTCACGTCAGCACCAGGGTGCTCTCACTCACGTCAGCACCAGGGTGCTCTCACTCCCGTCTCGTACAAAACCCAACATGAGTTATTTGGTGCATCATGCTAAGCAAACAATTAGTAAGCCCGGCCTCAGCAGACTGGCAAACAATTAGTAAGCCCGGCCTCAGCAGACTGGCAAACAATTAGTAAGCCGGGCCTCAGCAGACTGGCAAACAATTAGTAAGCCCGGCCTCAGCAGACTGGCAAACAATTAGTAAGCCCAGCCTCAGCAGACTGGCAAACAATTAGTAAGCCCAGCCTCAGCAGACTGGCAAACAATTAGTAAGCCCAGCCTCAGCAGACTGGCAAACAATTAGTAAGCCCAGCCTCAGCAGACTGGCAAACAATTAGTGAGCCCGGCCTCAGCAGACTGGCAAACATTTAGTAAGCCCGGCCTCAGCAGACTGACAAACAATTAGTAAGCCCAGCCTCAGCAGACATGTCCGGTTCAGTTACGTCAGCTGCATCCAAAAGGAAGAGCGTGAAAACAGCACCATCACCATCCCAGAATGCCCCGCACACTCCCAGCATGCCGCACACACTCCCAGCATGCCGCACACACAACGAGCATACCCCGCACACTCCCAGCATGCCCCACACACACCCAGCATGCCGCACACTCCCAGCATGCCCCGCACACGCCCAGCATGCCGCACACACTCCCAGCATGCCCCACACACTCCCAGCATGCTGCACACACTCCCAGCATACCCCGCACACTCCCAGCATGCCACACACACTCCCAGCATGCCCCGCACACTCCCAGCATGCCACACACACTCCCAGCATGCCCCGCACACTCCCAGCAGGCTGCACACACTCCCAGCATGCCCCGCACACTCCCAGCATGCCACACACATTCCCAGCATGCCACACCCACTCCCAGCATGCTGCGCACAGTCCCAGCATGCTGCACACTCCCAGCATGCCCCGCACACACCCAGCATGCCACACACACTCCCAGCATGCCCCACACACTCCCAGCATGCCCAGCACACTCCCAGCATGCCCCGCACACTCCTAGCATGCCGTAAACACTCCCAGCATGCCCCGCACACACACAGCATGCCACCCACACTCCCAGCATGCCCCGCACACTCCCAGCATACCCCGCACACTCCCAGCATGCCACACACACTCCCAGCATGCCCCGCACACTCCCAGCATGCCACACACCCTCACATACCCGCTCCTCCCAGATGCCGCACACACCAGCATGCACACACACTCCCGGCATACCCCGCACACTCCCAGCATGCCACACACACTCCCAGCATGCCCCGCACACTCCCAGCATGCCACACACACTCCCAGCATACCCCGCTCACTCCCAGCATGCCACACACACTTCCAGCATGCCCGGCCATTGCCAGCATGCCGCACTCACCCCCAGCATGCCCCGCACACTCCCAGCATGTCACACACTCCCAGCATGCCCCGCACACTCCCAGCATGCCGCACACTCCTAGCATGCCGCACACACTCCGAGCATGCCACACACACTCCCAACATGCCCCACCCACTCCCAGCATGCCCCACACACTCGCAGCATGCCCCACACACTCTCAGCATGCCCTGCACGCTCCCAGCATGCCACGCACACTCCCGGCATGCCGCGCACACTCCGAGCATGCCGCACACACACCCAGGATGCCGCACACACTCCCAGCAAGCCCCGCACACTCCTAGCATGCTGCACACACCCCCAGCATGCCCCACACACAGTCACAGCATGCCCCGCACACTCCCAGCATGCCCCACACACTCGCCGTATGCCGCGCCCACTCCCAGCATGCCCTGCACACTCCCAGCATGCCGCACAAACTCCCAGCATGCCCCGTACACTCCCAGCATGCCGCGCACACTTCCAGCATGCCGCACACACTCCCAGCATGCTCCGCACACTCCCAGCATGCCGCACAAACTCCCAGCATGCCCCGCACACTCCCAGCATGCCGCACACACCCAGCATGCCGCACTCACTCCCAGCATGGCCCGCACACTCCCAGTATGCCCCCGCACACTCCCAGCATGCCCCACACACTCCCAGCATGCCGCACACTCCCAGCATGCGGCACACACTCCCACCATGCCCCGCACACTCCCAGCATGCCGCGCACTCTTGCATCATGCTGCGCACACTCCTACCATGCCCTGCACACTCCCAGCATGCTCCACAGACTCCCAGGATGCCGGACACTCCCAGCATGCCGCACACACTCCCAGCATGCCGCGCACACTCCCAGCATGCCGCACACACTCCCAGCATGCCCCGCACACTCGGAGCATGCCGCACAAACTCCCAGCATGCCGTGCACACTCCCAGCATGCCCCGCACACTCCCAGCATGCCGCACAAACTCCCAGCATGCCCTGCACACTCCCAGCATGCCCTGCACACTCCCAGCATGCCCTGCACACTACCAGAATGCCATACACACTCCCAGCATGCCCCACACACTCCCAGCATGCCCCAAAGTCGTACAACATTCACACAGCGACATGTCAAACAGAAGCATGGCACAATATTCTCTGTGTACTATTAAAGTGATACAACAGTTACATAGCCCTAAGTCAAACATACAGTGTGACATACACAAGACACCCCGTGTGTATTAAAGTGGTGAAACATTTACATAGCCCTAAGTCAAACATACAGTGTGACATACACAAGACACCCTGTGTGTATTAAAGTGGTGCAACATTTACATAGCCCTAAGTCAAACATACAGTGTGACATACACAAGACACCCTGTGTGTATTAACGTGATACAACATTTACTTAGCTCTAAGACTAACATAGAGTGTGACATACACAAGACACCCCGTGTGTATTAAAGTGATACAACATTTACATAGCCCTAAGTCAAACATACAGTGTGACATACACAAGACACCCCGTGTGTATTAAAGTGATACAACATTTACATAGCCCTAAGTCTAACATACAGTGTGACACACACAAGACACCCCGTGTGTATTAATGTGATACATTTACATAGCCCTAAGTCAAATATACAGTGTGACATACACAAGACACCCTGTGTGTGTTAAAGTGATACAACATTTACATAGCCCTAAGTCAAACATACAGTGTGACATACACAAGACACCCCGTGTGTATTAAAGTGGTACAACAGTTACATAGCTCTAAGTCAAACATACAGTGGGACATACAAAAGACACCCCATGTGTATTAAAGTGATACAACAGTTACATAGCCCTAAGTCAAACATACAGTGTGACATACACAAGACACCCCGTGTGTATTAAAGTGATACAACAGTTACATAGCCCTAAGTCAAACATACAGTGTGACACACACAAGACACCTCGTGTGTATTAAAGTGGTACAACATGTACATAGCCCTAAGTCAAACATACAGTGGGACATACACAAGACACCCCATGTGTATTAAAGTGATACAACAGTTACATAGCCCTAAGTCAAACATACAGTGTGACACACACAAGACACCCCATGTGTATTAAAGTGATACAACAGTTACATAGCCCTAAGTCAAACATACAGTGTGACACACACAAGACACCCCGTGTGTATTAAAGTGGTACAACATGTACATAGCCCTAAGTCAAACATACAGTGGGACATACACAAGACACCCCATGTGTATTAAGGTGATACAACAGTTACATAGCTCTAAGTCAAACATACAGTGTGACACACACAAGACACCCCGTGTGTATTAAAGTGATACAACAGTTACATAGCCCTAAGTCAAACATACAGTGTGACATACACAAGACACCCCATGTGTATTAAAGTGATACAACAGTTACATAGCCCTAAGTCAAACATACAGTGTGACACACACAAGACACCCCGTGTGTATTAAAGTGGTACAACGTGTACATAGCCCTGAGTCAAACATACAGTGTGACACACACAAGACACCCCATGTGTATTAAAGTGATACAACAGTTACATAGCCCTAAGTCAAACATACAGTGTGACACACACAAGACACCTCGTGTGTATTAAAGTGGTACAACATGTACATAGCCCTAAGTCAAACATACAGTGGGACATACACAAGACACCCCATGTGTATTAAAGTGATACAACAGTTACATAGCCCTAAGTCAAACATACAGTGTGACATACACAAGACACCCCGTGTGTATTAAAGTGATACAACAGTTACATAGCCCTAAGTCAAACATACAGTGTGACATACACAAGACACCCCGTGTGTATTAAAGTGATACAACAGTTACATAGCCCTAAGTCAAACATACAGTGTGACACACACAAGATACCCCGTGTGTATTAAAGTGGTACAACATGTACATAGCCCTGAGTCAAACATACAGTGGGACATACACAAGACACCCCATGTGTATTAAAGTGACAGATTTGCATTAAGACACGTCAAACACAACCTCGCGCACTCAAAGTGCCGCACGTAACACACCGGTGTACCGTTCACACGTGACTTCACCAACACGGCACGGCACACCCAGCTGTGACGTAGTTAATCAGGTCACACAGACGCAAATTGCCGCCGAAAAGGAAGCAGAAGAAAGAGACGGACGCAGGTGCTGGGCAGACAGCGTCTCACCCGCCAAGTGGTGGTCGCCATAGATCAGCGTCCGCTGTCACCTGGGTAATATTCTACACAGGCAGAGCGCATGCGCGGACCGCGGCGTCCAGACCGGCCTCCAGGTCCATAAATCAGGACGAAAACATCCCCCTGGCGGACAAAGAAGGAGGCGATAAACAGGGGTGAGTTAACAGGGCATAATGAGGTCAATGTGAGGAGCGTTGGGTTAGCTGGTCCCACAGCCACATCATATTCTGATACTGGCACAGTGTGTTGACAGCAGAACCACGTCAACTTGTGTATTATATATAGAAGACTGCAACATGTGATATCACACTGTCACAGGTTTATGTGTTTGACAGCAGAACCACGTCAAGTTGTGTATTATATATAGAAGACTGCAACATGTGATATCACACTGTCACAGGTTTATGTGTTTGACAGCAGAACCACGTCAACTTGTGTATTATATATAGAAGACTGCAACATGTGATATCACACTGTCACAGGTTTATGAGTTTGACTGCATTACAATGTCAACTTGTGTATTATATATAGAAGACTGCAACATGTGATATCACACTGGCACAGGTTTATGAGTTTGACTGCATTACAATGTCAACTTGTGTATTATATATCGAAGACTGCAACATGTGATATCACACTGGCACAGGTTTATGAGTTTGACTGCATTACAATGTCAACTTGTGTATTATATATAGAAGACGGCACCATGTGATATCACACTGTCACAGGTTTATGAGTTTGACTGCATCACCATGTCAACTTGTGTATTATATATAGAAGACTGCAACATACAATGTCACAGTGTGACACATTGAAAGTGTCATCAGAGCTATGTACGAACTATATATAGGAAAACAGTATGTTGGATATCACTGTCAGTGTGACACATTGACAGTGTAATCAGAGGAACATATATACTATATATAGGAAAACAGTATGTTGGATATCACTGTCAGCGTGACACATTGACAGTGTAATCAGAGAAACATATACACTATATATCGGACAACAGTATGTTGTCCTATATGCCCCTTGTCTGTGAGAAGCCCCTTGTCTTTGAGATGCTTCTTTTCTATGAGATGTTCCTTGTCTGTGAGAAGCTCCTTGTCTATGAGAAGCTCCTTGTCTGTGGGATGCCCCTTGTCTGTGGGCTGCCCCTTGTCTGTGAGAAGCTCCTTGTCTGTGAGAAGCTCCTTTTCTGTGAGAAGCTCCTTGTCTGTGGGATGCCTCTTGTGTATGAGAAGCTCCTTGTCTGTGAGAAGCTCCCTGTCTGTGATAAGCTCTTTGTTTGTGGGATGCCCCTTGTCTGTTAAATGTTTCTTGTCTATGAGAAGCTCCTTGTCTGTGAGAAGCTCATTGTCTGTGAGATGGTCCTTGTCTGTTAGACGCTCCTTGTTTGTGGGATGCCCCTTGTCTATGAGATGCTTCTTGTCTATGAGAAGCTCCTTGTCTGTGAGATGCACCATGTCTGTGAGAAGCTCCATGTCTGTGAGAAGCTCCTTGTCTGTGAGATGGTCCTTGTCTGTTAGACGCTCCTTGTTTGTGGGATGCCCCTTGTCTGTGAGATGCTTCTTGTCTGTGAGAAGCTCATTGTCTGTGAGAAGCTCATTGTCTCTGATATGTTCCTTGTCTGTTATACACTCCTTGTCTGTGGGATGCCCCATGTCTGTGAGATGCTCCTTAGCTATGAGAAGCTCCTTGTCTGTGAGAAGCTCCTTGTCTGTGAGAAGCTCTGTGACTGAGACGCTCCTTGTCTGTGGGATGGCCGTTGTCTGTGGGAAGCTCCTTGTCTGTGAGACGCTCCATGACTGTGAGAAGCTCCTTGTGTGTGAGAAGCTCCTTGTCTATGAGATGCCCCTTGTCTGTGAGAAGCTCCTTGTCTGTGAGAAGCTCCTTGTCTGTGAGAAGCTCCTTGTGTGTGCGCATGTGGCTGCCGGTAGACGAGCAACCTGCTGTTATGTGACCGCCATCTCTGCCGACCACCCACACAACACGCAATGCATCTGTTTACCCCCTCCCGCCTCCCCCTCCTCCTCCCCCTCCCCCCCTCCCCTCCCCTTCCTCTCTCTGTCTTCTGTCTCCGCTCTCCTCTTCCTCTAACCAGACGAGATGGCCTAGTGGTTAGGGCGCCTGCTCCACACGTTTCAAAGCAAACACTGACAGAAGTTACACGTGCGCTACCTTCCCTGATGCGCCACGTTACCTTTAGGATAGGGCAAGGACTGGCTGGCTCAGTGTAGAGATAACATGACTGAGTGGTATGCCTCCTGGCATTGAGCAAGCATGGTGCTCTAGTGGGGTAGAGGCACTCTGTAAGTTATTATTCTTAGTGCTATTAATTTTGAAAATTAAAAAAAACCAACAATCTGTTGTGTTGTGTTCTGTTTTTCTAATAAGAACCCAACCCAAATTTGTTTACGTTTCTGTCATTTAAAGCGGCATAGTCCGATGAAGCATCAAATTGTCAAAACCAAAATAATTATATACATTTGACTCTACATGTCTAACTTAGATATTGATGCAAATATTAAGCATTTATTGCCAGATAGAAGGGAACACTTAGCATATGGATATAGCCAAGACATTAAGCGTCTAACCCAACCACTAAGGGACACCAGAGCAAGCAAGGCACCACTACTGAGGCAGACGCCAGATCAAAGGGCATGAAAGGAGGACACTGGAAATGGCCGGCAAGGCATGGAATGCGCAAACGGTGAAAGAAAGACAAATCCCTGACCTAAAAACGTACAAAAAAGATCTGTGCAAAATAAAAACTGGGAACCCCAACTGAACTGCACCACAAGGGGGCAGGTGATATGTCACGGCCCACCAACTGGACAGCCCAGGGCGGGATAACCGGAAATAAAAAAGCCAGGTAACATATCCAACAACAATATAAATCAAATCAAATCCAAACAAAATAACTTAACCACCTATTACGTACAAGCCTATGTACATGTAAATAAAATAAAATAGGCGAGGATAGAATTAAGTAGAAGAAAAAAAGTGGAAAACTCTTCCCAAGAAAACCCCAAAACACTAACATTGGACCTTAAGAAAACAACTAACATAGTAATAAGAATATAACAAAATACAATGCTAAGAGGGCCCAAAAAAGTAACATAGGCTACTAAACGTACCACCAGACTATCTATCTGCTACTGAAATGCAGACAATCAAATAACTTATCAGCAGCTACTGTTTGATAAGATAACACCAACACTACAGCTGGCCAGCATTGAAAACAAGCCTGGGTTCCCAGGCTTACATGCTATGGACAGAATAAATACAGCCTCAATAAAAAAACAAACAAAAAAGAACACTGAGACAATCTGATAGAACCTGTTACTGTTGAAGCCTGTGGTGTCAGAGTTGTGGCGTCCTTGCCAAAACTAATTTTACATGTTTGAATTTCAAATATCTCAAAACTTATCCATTTAAAATCAAAGTTACTTTAACCTGAAATAAGGTAGATTATAACGATCAATTTAATATATTTATCTCAGAAAAATGACTCAAACGCAAACCCATCGGACCTTGCAACTTTAATAAAAAGAGAAATATATTACTTTATTAGATGGTCATTATTATCTACTTTCCTTTAGCTTGAAGTAACTTTGATTTAAATGCACAACTTGGCAGACATTGAAAGTGAAAACATGCAACATTAATATAGGCAAACACGTCAAATGTCTGACACCATCATCTTCAGAAGTAACACGTTCCATTCATTAGACTACCTAGGTATCACAACACTATTCAGCTATTTGCCATTAGACTACCTAGGTATCACAACACTAGTCAGCTATTTGCCATTAGACTACCTAGGTATCACAACACTAGTCAGCTATTTGCCAATTGGTGTCCCAGCCTTCAAGGCTGCTATCAGGAATCTAATATGAAAATTTATTACTAGACTTGACAAGTCGAAAATTTTATAATACAAGATTTGTTAAAAATATAATAGGAGCGAGTGATCTCAGATTTACATCTGCCATACGGAGGCATTGATACAAACTACTGCATGGAGGCCAACATTTTGATAATGGTTAGTATTGTATTGGATGGACATCACTGAGTGGACAGCAATGAGCTATGTGGAATGCATGAGAGGAACGAATGACAGGAAGAGATGGAGGTCCATTGCAGCTAACCTTCTTCGAGAAGATGGCACCCATTGATTGATTGAGTATTGTAGTGTTCATCGTATTACTTGTATATTATTATCCACATTTATTCTCATATATACCCACTATGGGCCACTTTATGTAATTGTCATAATGCTGAGTCTGAAATAAAGTATTGAATTGAATTATCTTAGTATCCGCATTTACGTAGCAACAATTACTTAATAAGTACCAGTATCTAAGTCAGATATGTTGGTTGGTTGTTGGAGTTTTACTACCTGGCAACATCTAAGGTCATATCACTTATCAGGATGGGTATCGACTTGTGGCAGTGTGCACTCATGGCAACTTTATAATGTTGCCCCACTGGGAAATCAGGCTGCTGGCACCATGAACCAATATCCTACTCATTAACATATTATCCTGACACTGAGCTAACTAGTCCTTGCCCTATCATATTAATGCCGAACACCAGGCTAGGAAGCGACAATTTGTATAAGTCATTGGTTTGACTTGACTGGGAACCAAAGCGTCAGATATGTAGGTTCACATCGAGATAAGCGTTTCACTTCAGAAATGTTGATGCTTTCATTGGACTATGCGGCTTTAAGAACAGTAATACTAGTTGAGGTGAACAGTCGATGGCAAATGGAAGTGCTATGATGAGTTTGGCGGTATGCTGTATGCTGTATGTTGTATGCTGTATGCTGTATGTTGTATGCTGTATGCCATATGCCATATGCTGTATGTTGTATTATGTATGCTGTACGCTGTATTCTGTACTCTGTATGCTGTATTCTGTATGCTGTATGTTGTATGCTGTATGATGTATGATGCATGCTGTAGGCTGTTTGCTGTAGGATGTATGATGTATGATGCATGCTGTAGGCTGTTTGCTGTAGACTGTATAATGTATGATGTATGCTGTAGGCTGTAGGCTGCATGATGTAGGATGTATGATGCATGCTGTAGGCTGTTTACTGTAGGATGTAGACTGTAAGCTGTAGGTTGTAAGCTGTAGGCTGTAGGCTGTTTGTTGTAGGCTGTAGGCTGTAGTCCGTAGACGTATACCCCAGTGGCGCAGCATTATCAAGTCACCATGAATGGGTATGCAGGTATTGCAGGTATAGCAATACCTCAGGGAGTTTGACACCCCTGCCCTGCAGAGTTCTAAACCACTGCCTTGTGGTACAGGTTCTTGACAGAACCGAAGGCTAAGGGAGCAAACCCTAAACAGAAAACCATGTCACTGTGGCAGCATTAAGGGCGGTTGATGTATGGAACTCCCAACATCTCCCGACCAGCCACTGCAGGGACAAATAGTTTTGCGCCTGTCTTGACATGTTCTTGCCGGTGTGAAACCTCTATTTGCTCCCCGAGAGAGTGCTGCTGGTAACTTGCAAAAGCCAGCAGCACTTCAACACTTTTGCAGGCAGCTTTCATGAAATGAGAGCGGCAGTCAAGTAATGAAAGCAGTCTTTGTCGCATCGCGACCGACAGCATGATGATGATGATGATGATGATGATGAATGTGCGCTGTCACAAGTTGGTACCCATCCTGATATGACCTTAAATGTTGCCAGTACATAAAACTCCAACAACCAACCCAATTGTATCTTAAAGGCTTACCTTTGGAGGTATATTTGAAATGAAAGCATGCAGAATAAATGTTGTAGATGCCGAAATGCTGAACCCAGACTTGGTTTTACACATTTCTTGACATTGCAGCCTGACACAGGAGCACCAAACTATGGCGGGTTTGTTGATGACGTAGCGCCCCATGACAGCATTATGTCGTTGATTTGTTAGTTGTACCTGTGGTGGTGAAAGCGCCTGAGCTGAACAACTGACGTCCTTGTCTGCACTTGTAAGCAGGGCACGCTTCTTAGCTGCACAGTGTGTTAGCAGCTTCTTGCCCTGTTGAGAGGTAAGTTATGCATTTCTGTATCGCGCTCCGTGGCAGCCATTTGTCTTACCGGAAGTGACGTTTTTTGAAACACTGTCCAGGGTTGAGAGGTCACTCACCTCCAGGATGAAAGGACGCATCTGGAAGATGACTCTTGTAGCTGACGTCACTCAGTTACTCACCACCGTCACTAAGTTACTCACCACTGTCATTCACCTACTCACTACTGTCACTCAGTTACTCACCACTGTCACTCAGTTACTCACCACTGACACTCAATCACCTACTCACTACTGTCACTAAGTTACTCACCACTGTCACTCAGTTACTCACCACTGTCATTCACCTACTCACTACTGTCACCCAGTTACTCACCACTGTCATTCACCTACTCACTACTGTCACTCAGTTACTCACCACTGTCATTCACCGACTCACTACTGTCACTCAGTTACTCACCACTGTCATTCACCTACTCACTACTGTCACTCAGTTACTCACCACTGTCATTCACCTACTCACTACTGTCACTCAGTTACTCACCACTGTCACTCAGTTACTCACCACTGTCACTCATTCACCTACTCACTACTGTCACTGTCACTCAGTTACTCACCACTGTCATTCACCTACTCACTACTGTCACTCAGTTACTCACCACTGTCACTCAGTTACTCACCACTGTCACTCATTCACCTACTCACTACTGTCACTGTCACTCAGTTACTCACCACTGTCATTCACCTACTCACTACTGTCACTCAGTTACTCACCACTGTCACTCAGTTACTCACCACTGTCACTCATTCACCTACTCACTACTGTCACTCAGTTACTCACCACTGTCACTCAGTTACTCACCACTGTCACTCATTCACCTAATCACTACTGTCACTGTCACTCAGTTACTCACCACTGTCATTCACCTACTCACTACTGTCACTCAGTTATTCACCACTGTCCCTTAGTTACTCACCACTGTCACTCACTAAGTTATTCACCACTGTCACAGACTCATTTGCTCACCGCTGTCACAGACTCAGTTACTCACCACTGTCACTGATTCACATACTCACTACTGTCACTCAGTTACTCACCACTGTCACTCACCTACTCACCACTGTGAAGCTGTGCGAGGTGGAGAAGACGAGCGGGGTGTTGGGCACTGGTGCACCAACAATACGTAGTCAGTTTCTTTTTTTACAATAGGTGATTAAGCAGGGTAATTTTCAATCGTTGGCAATTGGTCTTCCTCATTCCACTGCTCCATATGTTATGCTAGTAACGCCGAACACTAGGCTAGGTAGCAATATATATACATTTTAAAGTTATTGGTTTGACTTAGCCAGGGTTCGAACCCACCATTTCGAATCCCATCACCTATCAAATTGGAAGGCGGACCCTCAACTCATTCGGTCACCCCACCTGGTCCATCCTGATATGACCTTAGATGTTGCCAGGACATAAAACCCCAACATCCAACCTCCATCTGGTTCATTTCGTTCATTTAATTATTTTGTAGTTTGGTAGATTTCGAGGCGGTGACGTTAAAACTCGCAAACAAAGATTCCTGATGTTGAGAGAAAGAAGACATGGTGATATGAAGAGAACCATGAAAGTTGTGCCTCAAGCACATATAACTATTATAAAGAACACCCCAGCTAGAGGCGTGCCCAAGTATGAGCCCCCTCATGCCCATATAAGGAACACCTCAGTGTCAGCACCCCCATGGCCATATAAGGAACACCTCAGTGTGAGAACCCCCATGCCCATATAAGGAACACCTCAGTGTGAGCACCCCCATGCCCATATAAGGAACACATCAGTGTGAGCACCCCCATGCCCATATAAGGAACACCTCAGTGTGAGCACCCCCATGCCCATATAAGGAACACCTCAGTGTGAGAACCCCCATGCCCATATAAGGAACACCTCAGTGTGAGCACCCCCATGCCCATATAAGGAACACCTCGGTGCGAGCACCCCCATGCCCAGATAAGGAACACCTCAGTTTGAGCACCCCC
>CM059187.1:158919834-158939128 GCA_030323885.1 Branchipolynoe longqiensis | reverse complement strand
ACATCCCCCCACCTCCGTGTGGCTCTCACGGCTCCAGGGCCCGACCTGTGAGAGTTTGCCCTGCGGAGATTTGAATCCGTATTTGGCATTTTTGATCGATGAATCATCCCAACTTTGCACACGACCCTTACAAAACGGGCTATTCCTAAATACCAAATTGACTCATTTAAAGTTGCATAGTCCGATGGTTTTAAGTTTCTTTCACATTTCTGCGATAAATAGATTAAATTGATGGTGATAATCTACCTTACGTCAGTTTGACGTAACTTTGATTTCAAATGGCCAACCCTTGAGATATTTGAGGTGGAAACACTAAATTAATTTTGGCAAGCACGTCAAAACTCTGACACCATAGGCTTCTGCAGTAACAGGTTCTATTAAATTGACCTAGTATTCCCTTCTATGTGACGATAAATGCTTAATAAGTGCATCAGTATGCAAGTTAGATATGTAATAAACTAGAATCAAATCTACGCTTTGGTTTCGAAAATGCGATGCTTTTATCGAACTATGCAGCTTTAAATACCAAATTTACTCATTTAATAAACAACTTGAGTGCATATCCTCTAAAACTAAAAACAAGAACTAATCCCTACCCCCCCCCCCCCATCCCAATAAATAAACACAGAAAAAGAACCCCACCAGAATTGAACTAGACGGCTGGAATTGGAAGCGCCGCTCCGGTTTACAGTCAGTTCGCCCTACTCCGGTCGGTGTGTTGTTAGTAGCCCGGGCCCGTGTCCGCTGGTGCCCGGCGGGCCGGTCAGGCTGTCAGCGTGTGAGGGCGCTGTCTGCGCAACCCGCCGCTAGGTGGTGAGGTGGTGAGGTGGTGGCGGTGGTGGTGATGGTGGGGTCGGGCTTCACGCTGGTGACGTCATAACTCACTGGGACTGTGTAGGGGCATAACATTAACAACACACGGACGGACGCGCTGTTCCGGTGTCGTGGTTAACCCCGGCCAGATCGCATCCCCTGCCGTGGCTTCTGCGCATGTAAACACTGTGTATGTGCGCGCAGCTCGGCTGCAGAACGAATAACCCTAACCGTATAAATTTAATATAATCTATTCGTTGAATATGTTTTCTATATGTGTACCAGACAGTTTGTTTCTAAGTGGTGTAGTTTTAAAGATATTTCACTTTTTCTGTATGAAGATTGCTCACAGAATAAGAATTTGACAATGCGCAGACGACGCGCTTAAAGTCCGCGCATGCGCAGAAGCCACGGCAGGGGATGCGATCTGGCCGGGGTTTTAAACCACGACACCGGGTCCGCCCCTAGTGTGGGTGGATGGCGTTTGTTTGTTGGGGTTTTACACCCTAGCAACATCTAAGGTCATATAAGGATGTCTGCTGACTTGTGAGAGTGTGCTCTCGTGGTGTCTTTATTGTGGTGTTAGATTGTTTGTCTTTTACACCCTGATAACATCTAATTCTAAGGTCATATTAGGATGTCTGCTGACTTGTGAGAGTGTGCTCTCGTGGTGTCTTTATTGTGGTGTTAGATTGTTTGTCTTTTACACCCTGACAACATCTAATTCTAAGGTCATATTAGGATGTGTGTCGACTTGTGAGAGTGTGCTCTCGTGGTGTCTTTATTGTGGCGTTAGATTGTTTGTCTTTTACACCCTGACAACATCTAATTCTAAGGTCATATTAGGATGTCTGCCGACTTGTGAGAGTGTGCTCTCGTGGTGTCTTTATTGTGGTGTTAGATTGTTTGTCTTTTACACCCTGACAACATCTAATTCTAAGGCCATATTAGGATGTCTGCCGACTTGTGAGAGTGTGCTCTCGTGGTGTCTTTATTGTGGTGTTAGATTGTTTGTCTTTTACACCCTGACAACATCTAATTCTAAGGTCATATTAGGATGTCTGTCGACTTGTGAGAGTGTGCTCTCGTGGTGTCTTTATTGTGGCGTTAGATTGTTTGTCTTTTACACCCTGACAACATCTAATTCTAAGGTCATATTAGGATGTCTGCTGACTTGTGAGAGTGTGCTCTCGTGGTGTCTTTATTGTGGCGTTAGATTGTTTGTCTTTTACACCCTGACAACATCTAATTCTAAGGCCATATTAGGATGTCTGCCGACTTGTGAGAGTGTGCTCTTGTGGTGTCTTTATTGTGGTGTTAGATTGTTTGTCTTTTACACCCTGACAACATCTAATTCTAAGGTCATATTTTTGGTTGGTGTTGGTTGTGGGTGTGTTTGGTTTTTTGTGGGTTGTTGTTTGTTTTTTGTTTTTGGTTTAGGATGTCTGCTGACTTGTGAGAGTGTGCTCTCGTGGTGTCTTTATTGTGGCGTTAGATTGTTTGTCTTTTACACCCTGACAACATCTAATTCTAAGGTCATATGATGATGTGTGTCGACTTGAGAGTGTGCTTTCATGGTGTCTTTTTAGTGCTGCCCCATTGGGAGATCAGGCCGCCGGCACCATGACCCGATATCCCACTCAGTCACATTATCCTGATACCAAGCTAACGAGTCCTTGCCCTATCCTAGTAATACCGATTGCTAGGCTAGGTAGTAACAAGTATCAATTGTGTAAGTCATTGATTTGACTCGACCACTGTTCGAACCCACGACCTTCCACATGCGAAGCTTGCGCCCTTACCGATTTGGCCACTGTGTCCAGTTAAAGATATTTAGATTTGATGTACTATTTACCTCATTTGTGTGTCAGCTTTTTAATGGGAAATTTGAAGAGAGTTGAATCGACGTTGTTCTACATTTAATGCTGTTTTCTCTCCTGAGTTCATCAAATATGCACCCATACTCGAACTAAGCTGGGACAACTAGCAAGGCTAGTGGTTAACTTATTGGTGTTTAGTTAGTAAACCCAGAGAATGTTTGTAATAATTGGACTACTACTTCTAAAACCTGTCAAACTATAAAGCAGTACAACTACAAGTCAAACGGAACGAGTCTCGTGAGAAGATGGTAGTTTGGCGTCTTTATTTCAGTTTATATCCTAGCAACATCTAAGGTAACATCATAACGGGTACTGACATGTGACAATGCACAATCTTGGTGCCATTATAGTGCTGCCCCACTGGGGAAGAACAGGCAGCCTACACCGTGACCTGATATCCTACTCGGTCACATTATCCTGATACTGAGCCAACCGGTCCACTGATTTCCCAATGGGGCAGCAATATAAAGTCGCCATGAGTGTGCACTGTCACAAGTCGGAACCCATTCTGATATTACCTGAGATGTTGCCAGGACGTAAAACTCCAGCAACCAACCAACTTAAAGATTCGGCCACCCATTGTAGGCGGCTGGTGCTTGGTGAGATGGTAATGTTAGGTCTGGTGCAGTGAGGCTTATTTAGTTGGTCGGTTGTTGGAGTTTTACATCCTGGCAACATCTAAGGTCATATCAGGATGGGTACCGACCTGTGACAGTGCACACTCATGGGGACTTTATAGTGTTGGCCCACTGAGAAATCAGGCCACCAACACCATGACCTGATATCCCACTCAGTCACATTATCCTGACACTGAGCTAACCAGACCTTGCCCTATTCTATTAATGCTGAGCGCCAGACTAGGTAGCGACAAGTATCAATTTGATAAGTCATTCGTTTGACTCGACTGGGAACCAAACTCCCGACCTTCAGCACAGGAGGCCCACGCTCTACCGATTCGGCCACTGTGCCCGGTGTGAGGTTTTTGTTTGTTGTTTAACGTCCTAGCAACATCTAAGGTCATATCAGGACGGGTACCGACTTGTGACACTACACACTCATGGCGATTTTATAGTGCTGCCCCACTGGGAAATCAGGCCACCAGCACCATGACCCAATAGCCCACTCAGTCACATTATCCTGACACTGAGCTAACCAGCCCTTGCCCTATCCTAATAATGAGGAGAACCAGGCTAGGAAGCGACAAGTATCAATTTTTAAGTTATTGGTTGGCTCGACCAGGAACCAAACTCGCAAACTCGCGCTCTTCCGCACGCGAGACCTGTGCTCTACCGATTCGGCCGGTCGCTCGGTGTGAGGCTTAGCAGTTGGTGCTGCACATGCGCAGTGTGGGTCCTTATTACACAAGGCACCATTTGAAGGATTGGTCCAGAACCTGCCAAAAAGCTTGTTTTATTTAACGACTCCTAGAGCACATTGATTTTCATATCATCAGCTATTGGACATCAAACATACCGTCATTCTGTTCTTTGGAGGAAACCAGCTGCTGCCACATAGGCTACTCTTTCCGATAAGCAGTAAGTAGTCTTTTAATTTTATATGCACTTTCCCACTGACAGGACAGCACATACCACAGCCTTTGATGTACCAGTTCTGGACCACTGGTTGGAAAGGAAAATAGCCCAAACTGCAAATGGGTCCATTGCGCAGGATCGATCGGATGACCGACACCTTCACAGGTGGACACTCTACCGCCTGAGGTACGTCCCACGCCCCGGAACCAGCCGCCCGTCCCGTGAGCTGTCCCGGCGTTACCCGCGTGTTGGGCGGTCACAGCTCCCCGTCTGGACGGGAAAGGCCCGGGTGTGTGAGCAGGTTTGGCATCTGTACACACTAATTAAAGCAACCCGATATGGACGAGCAGGGTCACTTCTGTAATTACTCCAGCAAGTACTCCAGCAAGTACTCCAGCAAGTACTCCAGCACTAGGTTGGTTGGTTGTTGTTTTATGTCCTAGCAACATCTAAGATCATATCAGGACGGGTACCGACTTGTGACAGTGTGCACTCACAGCAACTTTATAGTGCTGCCCCACTGGGAAATCAGGCCACTGACACCATGACCCAATATCCCACTCAGTCACATCATCCTGACACTGAGCTACCTAGTCCTTGCCCTATCCTAATGGTGTCTAGCGCCACTGCACCCGGTCCAGCATTAGGTATCGCCGGGGTCATTTAGGTGGCACAATGCAAATGTTAATATATACTGTCTTCAGTTAGAATATCCTCACAATGGTACTTTTGGGTCCCAAATAAAGCGATCGATATAGGGGAGTGGTCGATCTGTGGAGGGGTTGGTATAGAGAGGTTTTACTGTATACTGTGTTCAATTCTACATACCACCACAGATGCCTAATGGCAGTCTGGGTATTGGTGGTGTCATTTAGGTGGCACAAAGAAATGCCAATAATATATACTGCCACCGCCATTTGACAATGATTTTGGCAGGTACCAGGCTGATGGGCATGTTGATGTAGACATGATGTAGAGTTGGTATCCGGATATGTGGCTGTGCAAGTAGGCTGTCGGGAAATACGATACAGACAAAAAGAAAGAGAAAGTAAGAGTGAAGAGAGTAAGGGAAGGCAAGCCTTCTATCTTTATTTTATAGTACATAGGTTCCCTGGTAGGGTATCACACCACCCCTGTCACCCAATAGGAGAACAGCATTTCTAGTCCCCATGGTAACCAGTAGTCTACCCACCACCAGTGGCTGCCTGGCCACCACCAACCCTGATCTGGCTGCTCCTCACAGTCTGATTGTGTTGACCACTACTGGATTGTGTTGACCCCTACTCAGACAGAAGGGCCACATCCTGAGAGCCACTGCACTCAACCTGCCAGCACTCACTATGTCATCCACATAAACTCAGTTATAGCCCAACCAATACATATATGGGATATATAATTTATTACTATGAGTATAAAAGGGCGGAGCTATATTCCTATATCCTGTAGGATCCTAGCATTTAATGCTGCCTTTATTATTAACCCACAATATATTATTGTTATATTCGCTGCGGGCTGGTTCCTGCTGCGCTATCCTGGCGCCCCACCATGTTGTCATATGCCAGTCAGACCTTGTCAGGGGCACATCGGCGCCAGTTAAAAAGATTTCTTGGTAGGGCGGTTATTGCTCAGCCAGATGGGCCTCAGCAAATAAACTAGGCTTCCACCACTTCTCGGCTTGTCTCTTATTCTCCTACGTCGTAGCCCAATTTATATATATATATACATATACATACATATACATACAAGCTCACTTGGCTAGGTATACAAATAACACCTCACATAATAACACACACACCCTGCCGTATATCGGAATATTTTACAATGATATACACATGGGACGTATTATTAGTTATTCCCGCAGAATTATACCTGAAGCCGGGCTGCTGAACAACCCGTTAGGAAAAGTGACATGGTCTCCCACTGTCCCAGTGGGGCAGTGCTATAAAGTGTAGTGTAATAAGTCGGTGCCCATCCTGATATGACCGTAGATGTTGCCAGCAGGTAAAATCCCAACAAAGAAACAGAAAAACAGCAACTCTGTTAGGGTGGGATTGTGTGTGTGTATGTGTGTGTGTGTGTGGGGGGGGGGTGATGTGTGTGTGTGTGTGTGGGGGGGGGGGGGGGGGTGATGTGACTGTGTCATGGGGACGCTACTCTCAGAGTGGATCACGCCAGTTCCTGGCAGTCCACTCCCAGTAGACCAGACGGCGCCGGTACCAGTCGGTTTAGGTCGGCTGGTACACCAGTCACAGACACACAGACACACAGGCACACAGACACACAGGCACACTGGCACACAGGCACACTACAGTTGTGGAACTGAGAACTCACCAAACAGGGCATGCACAATGTATTCGTATTACAGTTGTCATGGGGGTAATGCAAATTGGAATATTGCGCCTAGAGCAGGATTCGAACCCATACCTCTTGCCATTCCGGGGCTAGTGTAGTGACCAATACACCACCTAGGTTCCGTGATGCAATCAGCTTATCAACGCCAACCTGTCTCTGTGGCTCCTTACCTGTGAGCCCGCTGTGATACACATGATCAGTTTGTGGAATCATGTCGATTAATACATTTTAATAGTCAAATTGGGAGCTTTCTGTGGCAGCCATCTTGTGTTTTTTTCCCATTCTCTACCAATTTCTCAACTATATTCCTATATAGATGCATACTGCGCATTGGAACCACTAACTGAGTTAATTCCGATTTGAAACAGTGTTAGGCCTCGTTGTCATTCACCACTACTCTGGCTACAGGTGAATCTTTTATCTAATCTCAATCATGCATCTGGCGATACTGAAAGAACCGTGGAAAGAAAGTAGTTACAACCAGACATAGAGAGCTCGCTATTGCAACCACATTTACTCTGCTACACCTCACAAGGAAAGAAAGAGTTTAAAAAATAACATACATTCAAAAGCTATTTTCTATGGGTGAAGCCAAGCATTGTTGCTACGATGTTCAAGAACTGGAATGAACACACAAACACACACACAAGAAAGGAGCCCTGAATGTGTTAGCACGCACCGACCCCCCCCCCCCCCTCATAGCTGAAGTTTGTTGACAGCCTGAGACACCGCTTCTACAGTTAAATCCCACCGAAGCAGATTTTGCTAGGATTTAAGCAGGGTTTTCATTCACCCCTAGTCTGGATAGGGGAGAATCTTTGATCTAACTTTACCTAAGACCCTAGAAACATTAGGGTTCCAACTGCTTGCAACAACATTGCAATAAAAAAAACCATGAGGTTGCAAACGGTCGCAAAAGGGTCTCTATTTTGGTCCCCACTGGTCACTGACCTCCTGGCAACCATTTTGATCATAAGGAGGTTGCAGGCCTTGCACCAGAAACCTTGCGACCAAAATGGTTGCCAGGAGATCGCTAATCTTTTTTTTTGGTTAGCGATCATTTTTGGAACATCACCGACTGGTCACCAACTGATTGACGACTGTGGCGCTGCTGCCAAGCACCTGCGTCCAGTCAGGAATTGGTTGTACAACCAATCACCAACTTCTCTAAGTCCAGAGAAGGCTAGTTGGCAATCAGTCGGTGAGTAGTCAGGGACTGGTCGAAGACTGATTTGCGACTGATCTGCCATCGAACATCAATCGATCACAACTCAGTTTCCAACCAGTACTTAAAGTTGCATAGTCCACTGGTTTTGAATTTCTGTATTTTTTCTGAGATAAATATATTAGATCGATCACTAGTCATTACTTCAAAGCTACTTTTATTTTAAATGGTAAACTTTTGAGATATTTCGAGTGCAAATATGGAAAATTAGTTTTGGCAAGCTTGCCAAAACTCTGACACCATAGACTTCTGCAGTAACAGGTTCTGTTAAATTGACTCAGTATTACCTTCTACTCAGAAACAAATGCGTAATAAGTGCATCAGTATCTAAGTTAGATATGTCAATTCAAATCTAGATAATTTGCTTGTTTTTGAAAATTTGATATTTCACCGATCGCCAACCAGTATTCCCTGATCTTTGGTGATCAGTCGCCAACCCTTCTCCCCCGCACATTTTTTTTCCTTTGGTCACAAGAAGGTTGCCGACCACCAAAAGTAGCCAACTACCCATGTTTGTTGTTGTCAGTCACAAAGTGGTCACAATTGATCACAAGCCTGGTGCGACTGAGGTGTTAGATTGAACGAGCGTCCCCTGAGACTGCACCCACGTGCCACAGCCGGACTGCCTGGTGGTCACTAGGCAACAGTCGCGTGTCCGTCACACAAGGCCGTCATTGTGCCACGTCACGTGATGCGTGCTGAGAACGAGGCGTTACGTCACGTCACGAAGGAAGCACGCACCTCGCAGCGCTGGTCACGGCTTGTGCACCTCCGGCTGATGCTCAGAAATCTGCAGTGCGACTTCTCTGTTTGTAGACAGCACCACAATGCCTGACTCTAACCAAGCCAGCTCAGATGAGACTCTTGGTTCTAGACTAAGTCGGGCCATGTCAGCCGGCGGGTTGTTTAACACTGCATCACCCGGGCAAAGCACTCGTCAATACTGCCATGCAGGTTGATTGATTGATTGATTGATTGAGGTTTATTGAACCACAAACATGTGGCTTCCACAAGTGATCTTCTAGCCGAGTAACCGATGTTGCACTAAATTAAAGTTTATACTAATACAAGATACATTTTTACAACAAATCAGAAATTGATATTTTTTTGAGAGAATCAGACATGCTACCATATCCGTGATGCAAATGGGAAACATTCCACCTAGAGCAGGATTCGAACCCACACTTCATGGCATTCCAGGCCTAGAGCTCTAACCATGTAGCTCTCAGTGTGTACTCCTGGACAACTCTGTTGCAAGCTGCACATCTATGACTCCCGGCGTGTTGTAGGTGCCAGTGTAGTTGTTATTGGTGCCAGTGTAGTTCTTGTCTGGTGCCTCTGTGCTACACATCCCCGCTGAAAACAATGAACAAAGCCTATGAGATACAACACATCGTTGGTGTGTGTGCATGCATACATTGTTTTGCAAGCATTCACATGAAATATTTCCAAAACTAGCAATTTATAAAAAAGTTTGTCCAAACTAAACTAAAGTAGGTCATGACAGTCAACTTAATGCATTTATTTTTAAATTATGGCACAAACTAGAAACTAACGGATTCTGCAACTGTAAAGATGGTCACGTGATTTGATCATGTTTTCATTCCTGGATGCACATTCTATATATATCTGAACACAATGTTCACGTTGCAGAAAGAATAATCGTATCGCACTTAGAATGGGCTAGTTGAGCTCAGACCAATTATGTCGTGAGTGATGTGTCCAGAACCATGAGATTGGCAGCCTTCCATTCTGTGTGTGACGTTATGGTGCTACCACTAACAGCTATAGGTACACATGAAGGGTGCAGGTGCAAAACCAGACAAATCTGTTATAGTTGGTTTCTGTCAAATAGAATGTATTGTTGCGCTTTCCAGTTCAAGTCTATCAATTTCATATTGAGTAGGGCGTTACATAGGGGATGTGGCAGCTTCTGCGGGTGGAAAAACAGATTTGATTATCGGTGTGATGAGAATAAACAGATTTGATTATCGGAATGACGGCAGCTTCAGCTCTAACGCGGTAGTCAAGGTTTCATTTTGGCCCAGATGGAGTTTGTCAGTTTTTGCGCCTGAAGCCTTCACACAGAGTCTAATGGTGCCAGTCAGACCTATTAGAGCTACCGGGTTCGAGCTCAGACAGCCCATTCTAACATTCTAAGTGTGATCTTTCATTAAATTACTTCAGCTATTATTATTGTATGTTCCTAAAGACCCAAGACAATACGCTATACATAGTTCAATGAGAGTAACCTTTGGCTGGACCCAGAACGCCCTCCATTTGTATTAAGGCAACATTTACCTCAAACAGAGCTAGATTCGATGGCGCTTATAAATTATGCATGTCAGCTTCCCTCAGTCGCTTTACCAGCATGCTAGCATGCAGGCCAGTGGCCAGGGTGCTCGGGGGAGTCAGCCGTATAGTGCCGGTTGGTTGGTGGAGTTTTATGTCCTGGCAGCATCTAAGGTCATATCAGGACAAGTACCGAATTGTAACAGTGCACACTCTTAGTAACTTTATAGTGCTGCCCCATTGGGAAGTCAGGTCACTGGCACCATGATCCGATATCCAACTGTCACATTTTCCTGATACCGCGCTAACCAGACCTTGCCCTATCCTATTAATGCTGAGCACCAGGCTAGGAACCGACAAGTATCAATTTTGTAAGTCATTGGTTTGACTCGACCAGGAATCGAACTCCCGCTCTACCGATTCGGCCACCGCGCCCGGTGCATGTGGGCAGGTGGCCAGGACACTCGGGGGGCGTCAGAGCAATATAGTGCTGCATATATGGGAAGGGGAGAGGGGGAATGTAACAAGCAGGTACTTCCAGCTAAATAATATTAGCATAACATGTTATACCTCCTGTAAGGAGTACATGGTCAAGTCACGTGACCTTTAAAGTAAAGTTTGTTTTATTTAACGCCCCCTCTAGAGCACATTGATTTTTATCATCGGCTATTGGACATCAAACATATCGTCATTCTAACATATTTCTTTTGAGTAAACCCGCTGCCACCACATAGGCTACTCTTTCCAATAAGCAGCAAGGGGTCGTTTATATGTATTTCCCACAGACAGGACAGCAAATACCACAGCCTTTGATGAACCAGTTGTGGACCACGGGTTGGAACAGAAAATAGCCCATAATGCAAATGTGTCCACTGAGCAGGATCGATAGGATGACCATCCCCTTCACAGGTGGACACTCTACCGCCTGAGCTAGGTCCCGCTCCATGTGACCTTCAAAGGCCTATTTGAACTGGGACCAGGCGACTGTGAGGCTTTAGTGATTAAGCCCTCCTTCTGACCACTCTGCCAAAATTCGGATCAGTGAGAAAGTTGGTTATTTTGTTAGCCTGGTTCCCTGAATCAATGGTCATGACCGATTGGATTGTGAGTCATAGGATTAGCAGGCTTGAGTTCTCGGATTAAACCCTGCTGCGAAGGGTTAATCCACTTACTGTAATTCACATTGAAATGAATACACATTTCTTGTTCTTTAGCAATTAAGACCTAACAGTAACATGTACAACTTTACTCCGACAATCTGCATTTATTGCACCTTTTCTGAGATTGCTCACATATTCTGGCTCCTGTTTTCCTGTTATTAGGAAGATTTTGTTTGAAAGACGTTAAGCTAAACATTGTTTCCAAATTTGTTCAGAACACATTTCTTGTTGTTGGGGGTTGGGAAGCCGAATCGAGTGCTGTGGCATGTAGTCATATGACAACATCATAAAGTTAGGTTGTGAATAACCCAAAGAGACAACATATTCTGAAGTAAAGAATTGCTGCAAAGTGTGATGCAGATATTTTGAAAAAGAAGGAAAAGGACAATTTTCCGAATTTTATGATTTGTCTCCTTGGAAATGCACTATGTTGACGTAAACCACCACTGTGACAGTGTGAGCCAGTGCCTCAAAATATTTCATTTCTGTTTGGTTTAGACAATGCAGAAAGCATTCAGACACACGTTCATTATTGATTTTAGTCGTTAAGACCAACAGATAAAAGCTTGTATTATGACTTGTATAATGGCAACCATCACCCCTATTCACAAAAATGGAGACAAGCAAAACATGGGAAACTACAGGCCAATATCAATTCTACAAACCCCAGGCAAACTCATTGAAAAAGTGTTCGATAGGCACATAAATGAACACCTAGAAAAAATAATATACTAAACGAAAGACAAGGGGGCTTCAGGAAACTGCATTCCACATAAAAAACAATAGCAAACCTAACGAATGACATACTGGCATCAATGAACCAAACAAAATTAGTTGTAGCAGCCTTCATTGACTTTAGTAAAGCTTTCGACATGGTAGACCATAATATATTACTAGAAAAACTCAAAACTATGGGCATCAATTCCAACACTATGAATTGGATCAAATGCTACCTAAGCAACAGACAACAAAAAACTAAAATATACAATACACTATCAGACAACCAACCTGTCACATGTGGTGTACGAATGGTGTGAGTCCAATAAAATAACCATCAATGCAAGCAAATCAAAAACAGTACTCTTCTCGCATAAACAAGCACTAGAGAGAAACCTACACTGTAAGCTAGGAAACCAAATATTAGAAAATGTAGACCACTATAAATACCTAGGCCTTGAATTGGACAGCCAACTAAACTACAACCTATGTATAAAAAAAATCATCCAAAAAATAAACCACTAACTATGGCTATTTGCAAAGTTAAGAGACTACATGACACAAGAAATGTCAATAAAAATCTTCAAAGGCATGGCGCTCCCCTATTTTGAATATGGGGATGTAATCTACATGGTCGTGAAAAAGAACTACTAAAAAAACTGCAAATGCTGCAAAACCGAGCCCTAAAACTCTGCCTAAGAGTAGACAAACTGCACCCCACCTGTTATGTATCCAGGTCAGAGGTCATGGTGATGTCATGACTAAGGCATGCTGGGAGAAGGTTGGTAAATAAACAGTTCCATCACACAGCTCACGGTGTCAACACCTTCATTACACCACCTATGACATACACAAAAGAACTAAAGTAAAATTACTAGAAAATAGGAGAATAATTCACCTCAAAACATTAGCATATGACTACAGTCAAGACATTAAACTCCTAACAAAACCACAAAGGAACACTAGAGCAAATAACGCACCACTACTAAGGCAGACCAGAAGCCAAATCAAAGCTCACGAAAGGAGCACACTGGAAATGCATGAACTACAGTGACTGGTGTTGTACATTATACAGCAGGAGCCACTCCCTTAATTCTACAGGATCGGTGCTGTGACTAATACAGCACTGATCAAACTTAGATTATTTAGACTGTCAATTCCAACAGTAAGATGGCCGGAAGACCAGTGCTCCGGCGATGACAAATGTCATATTCAGATGAATAAATACTTTACCAAACGGTAAAGGAAGACAAATTCCTGACCTAAAAACATACAAAAAATATCTGTGCAAAATAAGGCTAGGAAACCCCCCACTAAGCCGCACTCGAAGGGGGCACGTGATATGTCACAACCCACCAGCGGGACGGCCAATGGAAGGTAACCATGAATTAACCAGATAATACATATGATATGTAGATATGAGTAGGCTAGTTTAGTAATAAGAGTAGAAAAAAATAATATATATATATATATACCAAGAAAATCCAAAAAAACTAACATAGACTAGTAACCATACTAAGCAACCACTTACCTGCTACTTTAATACAGGCAATCAAACACCTTATCAGCTACTACTGTGTGATAAGATAACTCCATCACTACAGCTGGCCAGGATTGAAAACAAGCCCGAGTACTCAATAAAAGCATTTTTCTTTTTAATTATAAAATTACACGTGACGCATATTTTGAAAGAGGGCTAGAAAATGTCAAAAATGAACTTGGTAAATGAACGCTGCCAGATGAATCTTTTTATTGTTGGTACATTAGTTGATTAAGCAGGGGAAATTTCAATTGTGGACAATCGGTCTTCCTCATTCCACTGCTCTATGCCTATCCTAGTAATGCCGAGCGCCTGGCTAGGAAGCAACAAGTATACATTTTTTAAGTCATTGGTTTGACTCGACCGGGGTTCAAACCCATGAGTTTGTTTGAATCCCACGACCTACCAAAACGGGAGACTGACGCTCAACTCATTCGGCCATCTCGTCCATTTGTTACACTTGTTATGAACCACCATAGATAAAGAAAGCATGAATATATATATATATATATATATATATAAAATATACATATCTATATATAATGTGTTGATAATGTATTTATAGTTAGCCATTGTTGTCACCACGGATGCCATTAGACTGTAGTAAGCATTAGACTGTAGTAAGCATTAGACTGTAGTAAGCATTAGACTGTATGTGAAGTATACATGGCGACATTCCAGTGCTGGTTACGTATTAGCCATAAATAAACGGGTAGGACTAGTGCTTATTTATATTCACATAATGAATTACATAACACATATGTATACATTGCAAAAAGCTGTAGCTTGATACTGGTGGCTCCGGTGTGTGAATGTTACATTGTTTGACAGAACGCTGATTGGTTGCAGAGGGCGGTGTTGGTTTATGAGAGCTGGCTGCAGAATACTGGACCGCAGGTCTGGTCAGTGAGAACAGCTTCATCACCGCACAAACAAACTCAAAAAGCCACTCTGGCGCCCCCTGTTGGCAGTTTGGTACTTCATGAACTGGTCGCCAGGGTAAGTTAGTAATGATGTGGGTGGGGGGTCCTTTTATGAGCTGAGGCGATGATTAGTTTAATGGTGTTAGTAATGATGTAGGGGGGGTCCTTTTGCGAGCTGAGGCGATGATTAGTTTAATGGTATTAGTAATGATGTAGGGGGGTTCCTTTTGTGAGCTGAGGCGATGATTAATTTAATGGTGTTAGTAATGATGTAGGGGGTCCTTTTGTGAGCTGAGGCGATGATTAGTTTAATGGTGTTAGTAATGATGTAGGGGGTCCTTTTGTGAGCTGAGGTGATGATTAGTTTAATGGTGTTAGTAATGATGTAGGGGGGACCTTTGGGAGCTGAGGCGATGATTAGTTCAATGGTGTTAGTAATGATGTAGGGGGGGTCCTTTTGTGAGCTGAGGCGATGATTAGTTTAATGGTGTTATTGTAATGATGTAGGGGTCCTTATGTGAGCTGAGGTGATGATTAGTTTAATGGTGTTAGTAATGATGTAGGGGGGGGGTCTTTTTGTGAGCTGAGGCGATGATTAGTTTAATGGTGTTAGTAATGATGTAGAGGGGGGTCCTTTTGTGAGCTGAGGCGATGATTAATTTAATGGTGTTAGTAATGATGTAGGGAGGGTCCTTATGTGAGCTGAGCCGATGATTAGTTTAATGATGTTAGTAATGATGTAGGGGGGTCCTTTTGTGAGCTGAGGCGATGATTAATTTAACGGTGTTAGTAATGATGTAGGGGGGGGTCCTTTTGTGAGCTGAGGCGATGATTAATTTAATGGTTCACCGATGTTTATTTGATGTTGATGTGATGTGATGAATGTGTAAATCTGGCCATCTAGAGTTGACCCAAGAAATTGTGTTTAGCTAGTTTCAGTTTAGAAAATAGATCTGATCAGTGTGCGCACTTAGTGTAAGCTCAACCAATCGATGCCAGACTGAGTCAGCAAATCATTACAGTCTTCCAAGATGGCCGATACTCAGCTCAGCAAAGTAACGGCTTGGGGACCAGACTGCGGCAGGCTCTGAGTCTAGACACCAATCTCTGGTTTCAATGCCCCCATTCTCAGTAAGGATGGCCCGGGGACCAGACTGTGGCAGGCTCTGAGTCTAGGTACCAATATCTGATTGTAGGTGCCTTCATTCTCAGTTAGGAAGGCTTGGGGACCAGAAAGTGCCAGACTTATCATGATCATCAATCCCTTAACTGAGAGGTTCGTTGAAGCACCACAAATGACCTTGCAACCAGTGTTTTTGTCCATTTCCCCTTGTTCTCCACTGCCCTCTGGGACTTACTGAACTCCATGTCTGTTCCATCCCTGATATTGTCTTCCCACCTCTTCCTTGGGCCTTCTCTTCTTCCCCCTTTCATGGTGCTTCCTTGCAAGATGGTTTTTGTCCAGAGCTGACGAACAGAAAACAAGACCATACCACTGCAGTTTGCATCTCTTTACGATCATCAAGAGATCTTCATGTGGTTCAATTGCATGACTTTCTCCTTGGTAACATGGTTACTGGTATTAGATGTGTGGTATCTTCCAGTAGCGCCTTTATTTCCATGGTTTGTTTTCTTCTTCGTAGCTCTGCTGTGAGGGTCCATGATTCACAAGCGTACAGGAAGGTGGGTGTGACAAGGGAGCGCATCAGTCAAATCTGAGAGCTGAGAGAAATTCTCTTGTCAATCCAAACTGGTTTCAGCCTTGTCATCGCTGCCGTTATGTGTGTTATAGTAGACAGTATCTCAGGCTTGGAACTGTTTGTTGAGGGAGCAGTTGGAGCAGAAGGAAAACTGGAGGTGAAGTGGGCAGATGGAGAGGGGCAGAGGCGCCACCTGGAGGGAAGGAGGGGAGTAGAGCTGCTTGGAGCAGACCCCCAGTCATCCAGGCTGTACACCAACCTCCAGCACCCAACCACCAACAACTACACAATAAGGAGACAGGAGGTTGGAGGAGACAAGACCAAGGCAGGATAACTCCATTTCATCATAATAGGCACATCACTGATTATGACTGCCTGAGACGAGCGGCAATCTCTGTGTGATATTACTGAATGCCCGGCCACGTTTGGGACATCAGATAATATGACAAAACTCTCCCCGTCATTATCTCTTATCTGTCAGCTCATTTAACCAATATGAAGGAAGAATGAAGACAAGTCACTCAGATAAACAGTGGGGAAGTTGTGCTTTATTAACACCGACTTCTGTCCACCTACCAGTGACCTACCATCCACTCCCCTTACCTTCTAGCCACACAAGATATCATTACCTCTTTAGCCTGTATAGAAAGCAGTGTACACAGCCCATGGGACAGGAGTCCTATGGCTGTGTTACACTCAATTGGAATATATGAATTTAGCCAGCATCAGACAGAGTGTCTGGGGTTCCTGCTCAAGAGTAGGTGTGTCTCACTCAAGAGCCAGGAGTAGAGTGATCTCTCTCCAGGGGGTCTGGAGCAGAGCCTAGAAAATATGATCTTGGTTTGAGGCTAGTGTGGTCAGAGGGCCAATGGGAAGTGGGTGACTGGGCAGTCCTCAGCCAGCCAATCAGGCACCTCCACAGTCTGGGTGGGTGGCACCCCCCAGTAGGGGTGGCTGTCACTCAACCAAGCTGCAGGTGGTGCCCTGTGTGTATATGCAGATTAGGCTGGTGGGCCCACCCAGTGGTCATGTAGGGACAGGTAGCTGCAAACAGTTACAATAGATCTCTGTTAAAATGGTCTCTTCTCCAATTGCACTCTTTATGAATGCATTGAGAAGTATTTCAACACTCATGTACTGTCTCTTATTTAGGAACATCTCTTCATTAATCTTAGGCATCATGTATGAACATATATTTCACATAGCTTATATCATGTCATAATGGGAGTGGGATATTATTACTTTTAGTTTACATAACATCGTCCACACTCCATCACCCAAGAATAATAATGCTGTCTACCAATATACAATTCTAAACCGAAAATCCGTATATTTTTACATCTGCTTTTTGCTGGCTCAGCAGACTGTTGAGATGTTATCGGTAGACGCAAGACCCCACCTGGGGCGCAGGTCACGTGTCCGGCTGACGGTCGCGGGTGACGATATCGGTGTTACTGTTAGGAGATTAGGGACCTCATATCGGGCACCCTGTTTGAGTTGAGCCTTGCCTTCCACCTACTGGAGGAGGGATGATACGTGACTTAACACCGCGTCCAGTGTGCAGGGTGTGACCTAAACCACTGTGTGCAGCTTACAGACCGTGACCTTCCACTGTGTGTAGGGTACAGGCCATGACCTACCACTGGGTGCAATGTACACACTGACCTACCACTGTGTGCAGCTCACAGACCGTGATCTAAACCACTGTGTGCAGTGCACACACTGTGACCTACCACTGTGTGCAGCTTACAGACCGTGACCTACCACTGTGTGCAGTGTACACACTGTTACCTACCACTGTGTGCAGCTTCCAGACCGTGACCTACCACTGTGTGCAGTGTACACACTGTTACCTACCACTGTGTGCAGCTTCCAGACCGTGACCTACCACTGTGTGCAGTGTACACACTGTTACCTACCACTGTGTGCAGCTTACAGACCGTGATCTAAACCACTGTGTGCAGTTCACACAGTGTGACCTACCACTGTGTGCAGCTTACAGACTGTGACCTACCACTGGGTGCAGTGTACACACTGTTACCTACCACTGGGTGCAGTGTACACACTGTGCCCTACCATTGTGTTCAGCTTACAGACTGTGACCTACCACTGTGTGCAGCTTACAGATTGTGACCTACCACTGGGTGCAGTGTACACACTGTGACCTACCACTGTGCAGCTTACAGGGATGAAAGATCTCCGCGCTTTCCGGGATTTGCGGGATTTTTCCTGTAGCTATAACTGTATACTAATACATTGCGCCCTTCCTGATATGACCTTAGATGTTGCCAGGACGTAAAATTCCAACAACCAACCAACCAATACGTTATTTCACGCTGCAGCACCATCAGCATGTACTAATATGTGGTGCAAACGCCGCAGCACTAGCAGCGTATGCTACTAATGCCTTCAAATGCCGCAGCACTAGCAGCGTATACTACTAACACATGCTTCTAACACTGCAGCACTATCAGCGTATACTGATATGTGGTGCAAACACTGCAGCACTAGCAGCGTATACTACTAATACATGCTTCAGATGGCGCAGCACTATCAGCATATACCAATATGTATGAAATCCGACTTCCGGGAATTTTCAGCGATTCCCTGACAATGCTAAGCCTGTGGGAGAATATCAGCATTTCCACTTTTTTTCCCGGAGTCCACTTTCATCCCTGAGCTTACAGACTGTGGCCTACCACTGGGTGCAGTGTACACACTGTGACCTACCACTGTGTGTAGGGTACAGGTCATAACCTACCACTGTGTGCAGTGCACATACTGTGACCTACCACTGTATGCAGTATACATGTCATGACCTACAACTATCTGTAGTGCACACACTGTGACCTACCACTGTGTGTAGGGTACAGGTCATTCCCATGCTGTGACCTATGGCTGTGTGTAGGGTACAGACCATGACCTATGACTGTAGGGTACAGGCTGTGACCTATGACTGTGCGGTATGCAGACGTGACCTACCATTGTGTGTATTCGACATACTGTGACCTATGGCTGTGTGCATTGTACATACTGTGACCTACCACTGTGTGAAGTGTACAGAAGGCCGTGACCTACGACTATGCAGTGTACAGGAGGCCATGACCTAGTATTGACTTGCTCCATCAGTGGCCTGTTGTGCTATTGTCATTGTTATATA
>CM059187.1:158903644-158919334 GCA_030323885.1 Branchipolynoe longqiensis | reverse complement strand
TACTAGTATTAGTACTAGTACTACTACTAGTAGTACTAGTATTAGTACTAGTATTAGTACTAGTAGGACAGGGGCTGGTTGACTGAGCGGCAGGACATCGGGTCATGGTGCTGGCTTTAGGGCATCCCAGTGAGTAGCAGTGGTCTTAGAGACGGCATATTCACGGTGAGAAGGGCAACACTATAAAGCCATCAAAAGTCTGCACTGTCACAAGTTGGTACCCGTTCAGATGTTGCTAGTATGTAACTCTGTATCTATCTGTCTGTCTGTCTATCTGTCTCTATCTGTCTCTCACACACACGCACACACACACAGACACATTCACCCATCTTCACGTTGAGGTGTTGGTGTGAGCTATTAAAACACACAAATCACCAAGAAACCCGGCCAGCAACCTGTCTGTCTGCAAGGATCCACCACCTGTACCCCCCCCCCCACACACACACAGACAGCGCGTTGAGGTGTAACCTGCTCCCCCACACAGCCCCCCCCCCCACACACACACACACCCACACGGCGCGCGGCGCGCGGCGACCAATCGCAGAGTGTGTAACGCCTCGCCGGAAGTAGGGGGCCACGTGGTGGCGAGCAGGCGTACAAGGTCGTGTCAGTGCGCGGCGTAGCATGCGTGTGGCCCGTGTGTGGCCTGCGTGTGGTCCGTGTGTGGCCTGTGTGTGGCCCGCGTATCGCCTGTGTGTGGCCCATGTGCCATGTGTGGCAGGTAAGTGGCCCGTATGTCGCCTGTGTGTGGCCCGTGTGTGGCCCGGGTGTTACATGTGTGTGGCCCCTGTGCCATGTGTGGCAGGTAAGTGGCCTGTGTGTGGCCCTGGGTGGCCCGCGTGTGACCCGGGAGGGGCGCTATTTTGGGCGGTGAGCTGGTGCTGAGCATGTGGAGGCTGAGTCACTCATCATACAGCGGGGTAGGGGCGGGGTAGTGGCAGGGCAGGCGCGGGGTAGGGATGGGGTAGGGGCGGGGTAGAGACGGGGTAGGGGCGGGGTAGGGATGGGGTAGGGGCGGGGTAGGGATGGGGTAGGGGCGGGGTAGAGGCGGAGTAGACGCGGGGTAGGGGCGGGGTAGAAGTGGGGTATGGGCGGGGGCGGGGTAGAGGCGGGGTAGGGGGGGGTAGGGATGGGTAGAGGCAGGATAGAGGCGGGGTAGGGGAGGGGTAGGGGAGGGGTAGGGATGGGGTAGGGGCGGGGCAGGGGCAGACAACTGTCAGCAACACCTCACGGAGGTGCAGTTATTAACAGACCTGTGAGGTGCGTGTGTAGCCGCTACTGATCAGTAGTCTATCAATTTGTATAACCGTGCTACAACTATTAATTATCCACTACTGATCAGTAGTCTATCAATTTGTATAACCCTGTATCAACTATTAATTATCCACTACTGATCAGTAGTCTATCAATTTGTATAACCCTGTATCAACTATTAATTATCCACTACTGATACAGTAGTCTATCAATTAGTATAACCCTGTATCAACTATTAATTATCCACTACTGATCAGTAGTCTATCAATTTGTATAACCCTGTATCAACTATCAATTATCCACTACTGATCAGTAGTCTATCAATTTGTATAACCCTGTATCAACTATTAATTATCCACTACTGATACAGTAGTCTATCAATTAGTATAAACCTGTATCAACTATTAATTATCCACTACTGATCAGTAGTCTATCAATTTGTATAACCCTGTATCAACTATCAATTATCCACTACTGATCAGTAGTCTATCAATTTGTATAACCATGTATCAACTATTAATTATCCACTACTGATCAGTAGTCTATCAATTAGTTTAAACCTGTCTCACCTATTAATTATCCGCTACTGATCAGTAGTCTATCAATTAGTATAAACCTGTATCACCTATTAATTATCCACGACTGATACAGTAGATATCACTTAGGATAACTCTAAGCGTGTCTCAAACATTACTTATCCAATACTGCCACGGTATGAAAATCCTTCAATTAAGCCGACATCAGCGGAAATGCAGCGTTATCTTCAGTATGGGTGTATCGTGTAGTTTTACATTTAAAGCATCCTTTAAAATGAACTGGAATATAAAGCCCCTTTTCTATATTTCAGAAACACAGCGGACCTTCTTACTGCCCCCCTCCCGACCTTCTTACTGCCCCCCTCCGGACCTTCTTACTGCCCCCCGCCGGACCTTCTTACTGCCCCCCTTCCGACCTTCTTACTGCCCCCCTCCGGACCTTCTTACTGGTCCCCCTCCAGACCTTCTTACTGCCCCCCTCCAGACCTTCTTACTGCCCCCCTCCGGACCTTCTTACTGCCCCCCCCTCCGGACCTTCTTACTGCCCCCCTCCGGACCTTCTTACTGCCCCCTCCGGACCCTCTTACTGCCCCCTCCGGACCTTCTTACTCTTACTGCCCCCCTCCGGACCTTCTTACTCCCCCCTCCGGACCCTTCTTACTGCACCCCTCCAGACCTTCTTACTGCCCCCCCCAGACCTTCTTACTGCCCCCCTCCAGACCTTCTTACTGCCCCCCTCCAGACCTTACCCCCCTACTTCTTCACTGCCCCCCTCCGGACCTTCTTACTGCCCCCCTCCGGAACCTTCTTTCACCCTGACCTTCCCCCTCCGGACCTTCTTACTGCCCCCCCTCGACCTTCCTACTGCCCCCCTCTAGACCTTCTTACTGCCCCCTCCGGACCTTCTTACTGCCCCCCCCTCCCGACCTTCTTACTGCCTCCCTCCGGACCTTCTTACTGGTCCCCCTCCAGACCTTCTTACTGCCGCCCTCCGGGACTGCCTTCAGACCTTACTGCCCCCCTCCGGACCTTCTTACTGCCCCCTCCAGACATTCTTACTGCCCCCCTCCGACCTTCTTACTGCCCCCCCTCCGGACCTTCTTACTGCCCTCCGGACCCTTCTTACTGCCCCCCCCCCTTCCGACCTTCTTACTGCCCCCCTCCAGACCTTCTTACTGCTACCCTCACGCCCTCTACTGCCCCCCCTCCGGACCTTCTTACTGCCCCCCCCCCTCCGACCTTCTTACTGCCCCCTCCGGACCTTCTTATGCCCCCCCCTCCGGACCTTCTTACTGCCCCCCTCCGGACCTTCTAACTGCCTCCCTCCGGACCTTCTTACTGCCCCCCTCCAGACCTTCTTTGCCCCCTCCGGACCTTCTTAGCCCTCCGGACCCTTACTGCCCCTCCGGACTTCTACAGCCCCCTCCCCTCCGGACCTTCTTACTGCTCCCTCACCCTCTCTCCGGACTGACCTTCTTACTGCCCCCTCCGGACCTTCTTACTGCCCCCTCCGGACCTTCTTACTGTCCCCCCTCCAGACCTTCTTACTGCCCCCCCCCTCCGACCTTCTTACTGCCCCCCCTTACTGCCCCCCCCCCCTCCCGGACCTTCTTACTTAACTGCCACCCTCCAGACCTTCTTACTGTCCCCCCTCCGGACCTTCTTACTCCCCCTCCGGACCTTCTTATTGCACTGCCCCCCTCCGACCTTCTTAACTGCCCCCCTCCGGCACCCTTCTTACTGCCCCCTCCGGACCTTCTTACTGCCCTACTGCCCTCCCCTCTGGACCTTCTGACTGCCCCCTCCGGACCTTCTTACTGACCCCCCCTACCCTCACGCTTCCGACTTACCACAGACCCCGCCGAGGCCCGAGCCCAGCACATACAGGTAAATAAACAGGCTCTGGTTCCTCCAACTCCCACCCGGTGGCAGCACCGTGGCGCCATTAACTAAACACAGTGTGTGCCATGGAGTTCTACGGAGAGGACTGCAGGAATGTGTGTGCAAAGCCGTACTTCAACTAGGCCGATTACACGACACAGGGCGCGAGTCTTGTTGTGGCCAACTGGCCACTCTGCTCTTGATGAGGGGGTTACGCCCGCACACATGCAGCTGATTACTTCGTAAAAGTCTGACTAGATTGTCAGAGCTGATGCAAAATTATAAACATAAACTTCATTGATTGATTGATTGGTGGTTCCTTTACGCCGTGTCGGCAACTTGCATATATGTACAAGTAAATATATGATCAGATAAAAATCCTCCGGTGCAACTGACACTGGTCTACATCTGGTGGAGGCGAGGGAGCCACAGGTGGCGCCAACAGTACAGTGTTGCCTTTACGGAGTATAACAATAATAATAATTCCCTTATATATCTTTATACTTGCATAATGCATTATACATGACATGATATATACTTAACTACATATATACATATTTGAAAAGCTATATTAATTATATATAAATCACTATATATGTAAGATATATATATATGATATATAATTCATACCTGGCTGGCATCGGCTCATTAAATTAGCATGGTTAAACCAGTAGCAAACCCACCAGATTATTATGTCACCATCCCACCATTATGTCATGTGCAATGCACAGCTATAAGGTTGCAAAGTCCGATTGTTTTGAGTTTCTATCATTTTCTAAAGATAAATAAATATATTAGGTTGATCGCTAAAATTTACCATACATTTTCTTAAAGTAACATTTATTTGACTGAACATTTTATTTGGCTAACGGCTAACTTTGGAGATATTTGAAATTCAAAAATACCTAATTAATTTGGGCAAGCGATTAATACTTCTGACTCAATATGTAGTAACGGTAACCAGTAAGATCAGCACATTTAGCCGAGCATCATGACTTCACTGCCAACTAAGGTAGAGCAGGTTACCATGACAACCTAATAATGTAACTCTAAAGGTGGCACACATTCAAAACCAGTATATTATGCAACAGTAAGCAGAGCAGCACGATGTCAATGCGGCAGCTGGTCCATATACAACATGACCATTCAACCAGCCAGTATTCTCATACCAAAGTTCACCCCCCCCCCCCCACGAGCTGGTACCACCCACCACCCACCACCCACCACCACCACCACCACCGATACCATACCACCACCACCCACACCACTATCCCACCATCACCACCCACAACCTACCACCCCCACCCCCACCACTGTAGCACCCCCCATCCACCCACCACCACCACCACCCTCACACCAGCACGCTACCAGTGTACCACCACCACCACTGCCCGTTACAGACACTGGAGCACTGCCCCCTACCTGTACACACACGAACCACCAGTTCACCCTGAACTGGGTAAGTGAGCTCCACCGACCTCACTCCCCAACACCCCACTGAACCCCTATATACACCCACATCCCTCCCCACACCACCACCCTCTCCACCTCTCTACTTTCTCCACACCAGCCCTATTCACCCCCCCATCCTCTCCACACCCCACCACCCACCATACACTCCACCACCATCCCCTTACACACCAGACCAACTCCTCTACACAGCCTTCTCTACCACCCCTCCCCACCGCCTCCACATCCACCCCCCCTCCCCAACACCCCAACACGCCTTCCACCTGGACCCCCCCCCCCCCCCCAGTCTCACCAGCCCCAGAGAAGCCTTGTTATTTAAGTTCTTTCTGGTGTTTGCCCAACTCTGTGTTCACACTTTGTTCCTGTCTCTTCTCCCCAACTGCATACAGCACTAACATTGTGCATGGCAACTAACGTCAACAGACCTCTCAGTTGTATGTGACGATGTCACTTCTTTATACAAGCCAACTAACGTCAACAGACCCCTCCCACATCGACACCTAGTTGTATGTGACGATGTCACTTCTTTATACAAGCCAACTAACGTCAACAGACCCCTCCCACATTAACACCTAGTTGTATGTGACGATGTCACTTCTTTATACAAGGCAACCAACGTCAAGAGACCCCTCCCACATCGACACCTAGTTGTATGTGACGATGTCACTTCTTTATACAAGCCAACTAACGTCAACAGACCCCTCCCACATTGACACCTAGTTGTATGTGACGATGTCACTTCTTTATACAAGCCAACTAACGTCAACAGACCCCTCCCACATTGACACCTAGTTGTATGTGACGATGTCACTTCTTTATACAAGCCAACTAACGTCAACAGACCCCTCCCACATCGACACCTAGTTGTATGTGACGATGTCACTTCTTTATACAAGCCAACTAACGTCAACAGACCCCTCCCACATTGACACCTAGTTGTATGTGACGATCTCACTTCTTTATGCAAGCCAACTGACGTCAACAGACCCCTCCCACATCGACACCTACTTGTATGTGACGATGTCACTTCTTTATACACGCCAACTAACGTCAACAGACCCCTCCCACATCGACACCTAGTTGTATGTGACGATGTCACTTCTTTATACAAGCCAACTAACGTCAACTGACCCCTCCTACATCGACACCTAGTTGTATGTGACAATGTCACTTCTTTATACACGCCAACTGACGTCAACAGACCCCTCCCACATTGACACCTAGTTGTATGTGACGATGTCACTTCTTTATACAAGCCAACTGACGTCAACAGACCCCTCCCACATCAACACCTAGTTGTATGTGACGATGTCACTTCTTTATACAAGCCAACTAATGTCAACAGACCCCTCCCACATCGACACCTAGTTGTATGTAACGATGTCACTTCTTTATACAAGCCAACTAACGTCAACAGACCCCTCAGTTGTATGTGATGATGTCACTTCTTTATACACACCAACTGACGTCAACAGACCCCTCCCACATTGACACCTAGTTGTCTCTGACAATGTCACTTCTTTATACAAGCCAACTAACGTCAACAGACCCCTCCCACATTGACACCTAGTTGTATGTGACGATGTCGCTTCTTTATACCAGGCAACTAACGTCAACAGACCCCTCCCACATTGACACCTAGTTGTATGTGACGATGTCACTTCTTTATACAAGCCAACTAACGTCAACAGACCCCTCCCACATTGACAGCTAGTTGTATGTGACGATGTCACTTCTTTATACCAGGCAACTAACGTCAACAGACCCCTCCCACATTGACACCTAGTTGTATGTGACGATGTCACTTCTTTATACCAGGCAACTAACGTCAACAGACCCCTCCCACATTGACACCTAGTTGTATGTGACGATGTCACTTCTTTATACCAGGCAACTAACGTCAACAGACCCCTCCCACATTGACACCTAGTTGTATGTGACGATGTCACTTCTTTATACCAGGCAACTAACGTCAACAGACCCCTCCCACATTGACACCTAGTTGTATGTGACGATGTCACTTCTTTATACAAGGCAACTAACATCAACAGACCCCTCCCACATTGACACCTAGTTGTATGTGACGATGTCACTTCTTTATACACGCCAACTAACATCAACAGACCCCTCCCACATTGACACCTAGTTGTATGTGACGATGTCACTTCTTTATACAAGCCAACTGATGTCAACAGACCCCTCCCACATCGACACCTAGTTGTATGTGACGATGTCACTTCTTTATACAAGCCAACTAACGTCAACAGACCCCTCCCACATCGACACCTAGTTGTATGTGACGATGTCACTTCTTTATGCCAAACGGGGCTCAGTGGCCCAATCGGTAGAGCGCGGGCCTCGCGTGCGGAAGTCGGGAGTTCAGTTCCCGGTCGAGTCAAACCAATGACTTCAAAATTTATACTTGTTGCTTCCGAGCCTGGCACTTGGTATTAATAGGATAGGGCAAGGACTGGTGAGTTTAGTGTCAGGATAATGTGACTAAGTAGGATATCAGATCATGGTGCTGGTGGCCTGATTTCCCAGTGGGGCAGCACTATAAAGTCGCCATGAGTGCGCAGTGTCACAAGTCAGTACCCGTCCTGATATGATCATAGACGTTGCTAGAATGTAAAACAACAAGAAAGATGTCGCTGTCATCTCAAGCATATAATGCAGGACACTAAAAGGACTGGTAGAGAAATATTTACCCTCCTACCAACACCTAGTTACTGCGACATCTGAATCATAGCTGTTTAAATTCAAAAGAAGCAGGTTGATATATTCAGTTTAAGCAGTATTACTTTTATTTGTGTAGCTACAGGGTGCAGAGTAGGACCCGGCTTTTGTGAGGCGGCTGACGGCACCTCGTGACACAGGTGCCACATTTTTAGACGGTGTCTTTGATCTCGGCGCAATGGATCGGGTGGAGCGTCAAGTGTGACAGCGCCATCATGAGATCACATTGACACTGTCTGACAGAGGCCTTACACAAACAGCAGCGCCCCCTCGCGGCACACAGCGAGTCTATTAAAGGGGCCGCCTTTCCAGCCCGCCATTCGCAGCTCACCCATAAAGCTCGACATAAAACCGTTGTGTATTATATTTTATAACTTTTGGCTCCCCGCCAAATTATCACCAAATACCATTTTCATCTTGGTAACCTTTTAAATGATACCAAATTTATTTGTGTAAATTATCCTCCAGGCTAATATTATCACCTCAAAATTACACGTCAACAACATACTTACAGTGATATAATAAAATTGATATCACCGAAGATGACTCAGGAATTTACTGAAAATGTCTCAAAACACAACGGCTGAATTTTGTATAGGAATTTTTCTAGCGGCCTATTTTGGTTGGGAGATTAATTGTTCAAATTGCTGTTGCTATAGTGACAGAGCCATGGTTAATGTAGCAGACGACATCAGACTACAAGTATCAGTCCACACAGACTGCTTCTTGCCCTAGCAGCCAATCAAAACACGCCGTTCCACAACCCCGCCATTGTAACCACCAGGGCCGCGTTCAGGGTATGCCTCAGAGGCGCCTCGGAGACAGCTTCACGACGTCTTTTTGGCAAAGTTGCGTTCAGGGTGCGCCTCAGAGTTGACCCCGAGACGTCACGCTTTTCAGATAGGAGGCAAAAAGCACCTCCAAAATAGCCGTCCGATTCAGTGGTTTCAGCCAATCAGAGCTGTTCTTTCAATTGCAAATGGCTGCACCCTATGGAGGCCGCCATTTTCGAGGCACTGGACAGCTAAAGTCATTCAGACTAGCGCAACATCCGTAATATCTCCGAAGGGCACCTTGAACGTGGCCCAGGTCAAACTCAAACCGTGACAATCTGATGTTGACTCCGCCGGGAGCTTCACCCCCTCCTCCCCGCACACACACCTCACCCCCCCCCCATCTACACCCCCCCCCCTTTCTTTTCCTTGCTTGTCCTTTTCTATTGCCCGCGGCTATCGAGGCAAGGGGAGGTTGACATGGTTTGTTGGATGCGAACTGGGCTAAAGCAACATCAGCCGACGGGCACATTTCTATCAACAAACTCAATAAAAACACCACTTGATACAAAACGTGCACACATATAAATAAATCATTTGTAGTAACTGCTTCTTCTCCCTCAGCCGGGAACCAGCCAGGATAGCGGAAAGAGTTGGGTACTCGCTTCACATTATAATATTTCTGGATGCCCGGCCACGTTTGGGACACCAGATAATACTACAGAAACTCTCCCCTTCATACCACCTATCTATCAACTCATTAACCAATGCTAAGGAAGAATGAAGACCAGACACAGATAAACAGTGGAGAAGTTGTGCTTTACTAACACCAACTCCTGTCCACCTACCAGTGACCTATCATCCACACCCCTTGCCTTCTAGCCACACAATATCTCATTACTACTTTAGCCTGTATAGAAAGCAGTGCCTACAGCCCATGGGACAGGAGTCCTATGGCTGTGTACACACTCAATTAGAATAGATGAATTTTGATAGCATCAGAAATGTCTGGGGTTCCTGCTCAAGAGTAGGTGTGTCTCACTCCAGAGCCAGGAGTAGAGTGATCTCTCTTCAGTGTGTCTGAAGCAGAGTCCAGAAATAAGATCTTGGTTTGAGGCTAGTGTGGTCAGAGGGCCAATGGGATGCAGGTGACTGGGCAGTCCACAGCCAGCCAATCAGGCACCTCCACAGTCAGGGTGGGTGGCCCCCTCCCCCAGTAGGGGTGGCTGTCACTCAACCCAGCTGCAGGTGGTGCCCTGTGTGTATATGCAAATTAGGCTGGTGTGCCCCCATGGTCAGGAAGGGGCAGGTAGCTATACAGATACAATAGATCTCTGTTAAAATGGTCTTTTCTCCAATTGCACTATTTATGGATGCATAGAGAAACATTTCAATAATCATGTACTGCCTCTTATATAGGAACATCTCTTCATTAATCTCAGGCATAATATATGAACATATATTTCACACAGCTTATATCATGTCATAATGGGAGTGGGATATTATTACTTTTAGTTATATAACATCGTCCCCACTCCGTCGCCCAAGACTAATAATGCTCTCTGCCAATATATAATTCTTAACCGAAAATCCGTATATTTTTACAACATGTCGCACGTCGTGGGTTCGAACCCCGGCCGAGTCAAAAGGAGGACTTAATTGTTATTTTAATATCACTATTATCGGGATTATGCGGGTCCGGCAAGGAGCAGTGGAATGAGGAAGACTAAATGTCCGCAATTAAAATTCCCCCCATTTAAAGCTGCATAGTCCGATGAAGCATCACATTTTCAAAACCAAAACAATTATCTGGAATTGATTCTACATATCTAACTTAGATACTGATGCATGTATTAAACATTTGCTGCCACATAGCAGGGAATACTGAGGTAATGTAATATAACCTGTTACTGCAGAAGCCTATGGTGTCAGAGTTTTGGCAAGCTTGCCAAAACTAATTTCACATGTTTGCACTTCAAATATCTCAAAACATAACTGTTTAAAATAAACAGGACTTGAAGCTAAAGTAAGGTCGATTATAACGGTCAGCTTAATCTATTTATCCTAGAAAAAGTACAGATACTCAACACCATTGAACTCTGCAACCTTAATCAACGACAGTAATAAAACAAACAAAATCCGTCTGTTACAGCCAACTTCAAAGGTTCCGATGGTGCTATAGTTTGTTGGGGTTTTACGTCCTGGCAACATCTAAGGTCATATCAGGATGGGTACCAACTTGGAGCAGTGCACACTCATGGCGACTTTATAGTGCTGTCTCACTGAGATACCAAGCCAGTGGCACCATGACCTGATATCCCACTCAGTCACATTATCTTGACACTGAGCCAACCAGTCATTGGCCTATCCTATTCCTAGTAATGCAAAGCGCCAGGCTAGATAGTAACCAGTATCAATTGTGTAAGTCCTTGTTTTACTTGGCTGGAATTCACCAGTCGGGGTGGCCGAATGAGTTGAGCGCCCGTTCCCTGTTTTGGGAGATCGGGGGATCCGAAACCCATGAGTTTGTGGGTTCAAATGCTGGTCGGGGTCAAGCCAATGACTTAAAATTTGATAATTGTCGCTTCCTAGCCATGCGCTCGGCATTACTAGAATAGGGCAAGGACTGGTTCACTCAGTGTCAGGATAATGTGACTGAGTGGGATATCAGGTCATAGTGCTAGTGGCCTGATTTCCCATTGGGGAAGCACTATAAAGTCGTCAGGAGTGCACACCGTCACAAGTCGGTACCCATCGTGATATGACCTTAGATGTTGTTAGGAAGTAAAACAAACAAACAACATCGAAATCCTAACATTCCGACCAGGAAGCCTGCGCTCTACCGATTCAGCCACCTCCCAGTAAGAGCAGAGAGTTCAACACAGAGGAATACTGGTGCACCATGACGTAATATCCTACTCAGTCCCAGTATCCTGAGATTTCACCAAACACCCATTGCCCTATCCTAGCAATGCCAACTCCAGGCGATGTAGTGACTAGTATCGATTTTGTACGTCATTGATTTGACTCAATCGGGGATCGAACCCACGACTTTAGGAAGCTGGTGCAGTGCTAGTCGAGCCAGTCGGCCACGACGAGAATCGGGCGGAGTCTGGTAGAGTCGGCGCAGTTAGTGCTCGTTATAACGGTGTCGGTACAGGCAGGAGACGGCACGTCACGTGACAGCGGTCACGTGAGCACCCCCAAACAACCCACACTCAGACTCTCCGCCACACTCCGATCCACGATCACTGACCTACATAATATTCAACAGTGCATGACCCCAAGGTCACAGGTTAATGTCCAGCGCCATATAAAGGTCACCGCACATAATGTGCTGCGTCGTGGTTGCATAATCGGATCATTTGAATTTTCTGCCATTTAAAAAAAATCGAAATATATTAGGTTGGGCACTATATTTGGTTTCAAGGCAGTTCGAAGTAATTTGTTATTTTAAAGGTTTAACTTTGGAGATGATTTATGTGAAAATGTGTTAGATTACTTTTGGTGTGCACATCAAAATGCTGGACGTGTGAGTGTGTTGACCCAGTTTCTGAGCAAACCAGTATATCACAGGAATAGTACACGGCAATACATGTTTAATGAGGGCATTGGTTTTGTTTGTTTGTTTGTTGTTGTTTTACGTCCTAGCAACATCTAAGGTCATATCAGGACGGGGAGGGCATTGGTACCACAGGTCTACAATAGCCGATGTCTGCTTTGTGTGCTGGGGGGTCGTTATACAAACAAACAGAACTGGTTTCACAGGTCAATTCCAGGTCAAATACAGGTCAAATCCAGCTTCAAGCTGCAGTCGGATAAAAGCATCCAATTTTCAAAAACAAAAACCCTTACCTAAAAAATAGATATATATAAAAATAAATAGAGTTTTTGAACCTACATTTCCAATTTAAATATTGTTTCGCTTATTAAGTATTTCTTGCTACAGAGAAGGAAATACAAAGTCAATTTAAGAGAACTTATTGTTTTTGTTGTTGCTAAATATTTTATTCATCAGTTCGAGACTCTGCTCTTCCCGTGAACTGCTGAAACCTATGAGGTCAGAGTTTTGACAAGCACGGGAACATTAATGTGGCATTTTTACACTTCAAATCCCTCCTAAATTAGACATTTTACAGCAAAGTTGTTTCACATTAAAGCAAGGTAGATAATAATGATCAACCTAACGTGTTTATCTCAGAAAATAACACGACCTCAAAACCATCGCGCTCTGCAGCTTTAATTGGTTTGGTGTAGAAAATGTCACACTTTCATTGCACTGGGCAGCTTTAATTGGTTTGTTGTGGAAAATGTTCTACTTTCATTGCATTGTGCAGCTTAAATTGGTTTGGTGTAGAAAATGTCACTTTCATTACACTGTGCAGCTTTAATTGGTTTGGTGTAGAAAATGTCATACTTTCATTGCACTGTGCAGCTTTAATTGGTTTGGTGTAGAAAATGTTGTACTTTCATTGCACTGTGCAGCTTTAATTGGTTTGGTGTAGAAAATGTCATACTTTCATTGCACTGTGCAGGTTTAATTGGTTTGGTGTAGAAAATGTCACTTTCATTACACTGTGCAGCTTTAAATGGTTTGGTGTAGAAAATGTTCTACTTTCATTGCACTGTGCAGCTTTAATTGGTTTGTTGTAGAAAATGTCATACTTTCATTGAACTGTGCAGCTTTAATTGGTTTGGTGTAGAAAATGTCATACTTTCAATGCAGCTTTAATTGGTTTGGTGTAGAAAATGTCACACTTTCATTGCACTGTGCAGCTTTAATTGGTTTGGTGTAGAAAATGTCACACTTTCATTGCACTGTGCAGCTTTAATTGGTTTGTTATAGAAAATATCACACTTTCATTGCACTGTGCAGCTTTAATTGGTTTAGTGTAGAAAATGTCACACTTTCATTGCACTGTGCAGCTTTAATTGGTTTGGTGTAGAAAATGTCACACTTTCATTGCACTGTGCAGCTTTAATTGGTTTGTTGTAGAAAATGTCACACTTTCATTGCACTGTGCAGCTTTAATTGGTTTGTTATAGAAAATGTCACACTTTCATTGCACCGTGCAGCTTTAATTGGTTTGGTGTAGAATCATTGCACTGTGCAGCTTTAATTGGTTTGGTGTAGAAAATGTTGTACTTTCATTGCACTGTGCAGCTTTAATTGGTTTGGTGTAGAAAATGCCACACTTTCATTGCACTGTGCAGCTTTAATTGGTTTGTTGTAGAAAATGTTGTACTTTCATTGCACTGTGCAGCTTTAATTGGTTTGTTGTAGAAAATGTGATACTTTCATTGCACTGTGCAGCTTTAATTGGTTTGGTGTAGAAAATGTGATACTTTCATTGCACTGTGCAGCTTTAATTGGTTTGGTGTAGAAAATGCCACACTTTCATTGCACTGTGCAGCTTTAATTGGTTTGTTTTAGAAAATGTTCTACTTTCATTAGACTGTGCAGCTTTAATTGGTTTGGTGTAGAAAATGTTCTACTTTCATTGCACTGTGCAGCTTTAATTGGTTTGTTGTAGAAAATGTCACACTTTCATTGCACTGTGCAGCTTTAATTAGTTTGTTTTAGAAAATGTTCTACTTTCATTGCACTGTGCAGCTTTAATTGATTTAGTGTAGAAAATGTCACACTTTCATTGCACTGTGCAGCTTTAATTGGTTTGGTGTAGAAAATGTTGTACTTTGTTTGCACTGTGCAGCTTTAATTGGTTTGGTGTAGAAAATGTCATACTTTCATTGCACTGTGCAGCTTTAATTGGTTTGGTGTAGAAAATGTCATACTTTCATTGCACTGTGCAGCTTTAATTGGTTTGGTGTAGAAAATGTCACACTTTCATTGCACTGTGCAGCTTTAATTGGTTTGTTTTAGAAAATGTTCTACTTTCATTGCACTGTGCAGCTTTAATTGGTTTGTTGTAGAAAATGTCACACTTTCATTGCACTGTGCAGCTTTAAGACTCACCCTGTTGAGACAGCGAACTTTTGTGATTAGTGAAGTGACCCTGCCTCACCATAAAAGGGTTGGTTGCTGGAGTTTTGTGTCCTGGCAACATCTAAGGTTACATCAGGACGGGTACCGACTTGTGACAGTGTGCACTCATGGCGACTTCATTTTGCTGCCCCACTTGGAGACCACGCCACCAGCACCATGACCTAATATCCCACTCAGTCACATTATCCTGACACTGTGCCAACCAGTCCATGCCCTATCCTAGTGTAGTGGTCTGCACTGACCTCTCAGGCAAGTAACCACATAGACAGGTAGGCGTGGGGAGTGTATTTATATCAGGGAGCCTAGGTGGTGTAATGGTTAGCACACTGGCCCGGAATGCAAAGAGATGTGGGTTCGAGTCCCGCTCTAGGCACAATATTTCCCATTTTCATCACCCCCACGACACTGGTTGCCGTAATCAGGATCCTGTACAAGCTTTGCGCTGTATGGTTGTTGAACCTACCCTGTGTATGTATGTGTATATGTGAGTGTGTTGCCTTGCCTGTGTGTATGTAATTGTAAGCATTACAAGACTTACAATTCCAGGGGGGCGAGTGTAGTGGTCTGCACTGACCTCTCAGGCAAGTAACCACATAGACAGGTAGGCGTGGGGAGTGTATTGATATCAGGGAGCCTAGGTGGTGTAATGGTTAGCACACTGGCCCGGAATGCAAAGAGATGTGGGTTCGAGTCCCGCTCTAGGCACAATATTTCCCATTTTCATCACCCCCACGACACTGGTTGCCGTGATCAGGATCCTGTACAAGCTTTGGGCTGTATGGTTGTTGAACCTACCCTGTGTATGTATGTGTTAGTGCATTGCCTGTATGTATGTAATTGTAAGCATTACAAGACTTACAATTCCAGGGGGACGAGTGTAGTGGTCTGCACTGACCTCTCAGGCAAGTAACCACATAGACAGGTAGGCGTGGGGAGTGTATTGATATCAGGGAGCCTAGGTGGTGTAATGGTTAGCACACTGGCCCGGAATGCAAAGAGATGTGGGTTCGAGTCCCGCTCTAGGCACAATATT
>CM059187.1:158821030-158903146 GCA_030323885.1 Branchipolynoe longqiensis | reverse complement strand
CACACAGGGTGTTAACTAATAACGGTGTGTGAACACAGGGTCTGTATCTGAACACACAGGGTGGTAACTAATAACGGTGTGTGAACACAGGGTCTGTACTGAACACACAGGGTGGTAACTAATAACGGTGTGTGAACACAGGGTCTGTATCTGAACACACAGGGTGGTAACTAATAACGGTGTGTGAACACAGGGTCTGTATCTGAACACACAGGGTGGTAACTAATAACGGTGTGTGAACACAGGGTCTGTATCTGAACACACAGGGTGGTAACTAATAACGGTGTGAACACAGGGTCTGTATCTGAACACACAGGGTGGTAACTAATAACGGTGTGTGAACACAGGGTCTGTATCTGAACACACAGGGTGGTAACTAATAACGGTGTGTGAACAGATTGTCTGTGTCTGAACACAGGGTGGTAACTAAAGCAGTGTGAACACAGGGTCTGTATCTGAACACACAGGGTGGTAACTAATAATGGTGTGTGAACACAGGGTCTGTATCTGAACACACAGGGTGGTAACTAATAACGGTGTGTGAACACAGGGTCTGTATCTGAACACACAGGGTGGTAACTAATAACGGTGTGTGAACACAGGGTCTGTATCTGAACACACAGGGTGGTAACTAATAACGGTGTGTGAACACAGGGTCTGTATCTGAACACACAGGGTGGTAACTAATAACGGTGTGTGAACACAGGGTCTGTGCTGAACACACAGGGTTGTAACTAATAACGGTGTGTGAACACAGGGTCTGTATCTGAACACACAGGGTGGTAACTAATAACGGTGTGTGAACACAGGGTCTGTATCTGAACACACAGGGTGGTAACTAATAACGGTGTGTGAACACAGGGTCTGTATCTGAACACACAGGGTGGTAACTAATAACGGTGTGTGAACACAGGGTCTGTATCTGAACACACAGGGTGGTAATTAATAATGGTGTGAACACATTGCATGTGTCTGTATCTGAACATGCAGGGTGGTAACTAATAATGGTGTGTGAACACAGGGTCTGTATCTGAACACACAGGGTGGTAACTAATAACGGTGTGTAAATACAGGGTCTGTATCTGAACAACAGGGTGGTAACTAAAACGGTGTGTGAACACAGGGTCTGTACTGAACACACAGGGTGGTAACTAATAACGGTGTGAACACAGGGTCTGTATCTGAACAACAGGGTGGACTAATAACGGTGTGTGACACAGGGTCTGTATCTGAACACACAGGGTGGTAACTAATAACGGTGTGTGAACACAGGGTCTGTACTGAACACACAGGGTGGTAACTAATAATGGTGTGAACACAGGGTCTGTATCTGAACACACAGGGTGGTAACTAATAACGGTGTGTGAACACAGGGTCTGTATCTGAACACACAGGGTGGTAACTAATAACGGTGTGTGAACACAGGGTCTGTATCTGAACACACAGGGTGGTAACTAATAACGGTGTGTGAACACAGGGTCTGTATCTGAACACACAGGGTGGTAACTAATAACGGTGTGTGAACACAGGGTCTGTATCTGAACACACAGGGTGGTAACTAATAACGGTGTGTGAACACAGGGTCTGTATCTGAACACACAGGGTGGTAACTAATAATGGTGTGTGAACACAGGGTCTGTATCTGAACACACAGGGTGGTAACTAATAACGGTGTGTGAACACAGGGTCTGTATCTGAACACACAGGGTGGTAACTAATAACGGTGTGTGAACACAGGGTCTGTATCTGAACACACAGGGTGGTAACTAATAACGGTGTGTGAACACAGGGTCTGTATCTGAACACACAGGGTGGTAACTAATAATGGTGTGTGAACACAGGGTCTGTATCTGAACACACAGGGTGGTAACTAATAACGGTGTGTGAACACAGGGTCTGTATCTGAACACACAGGGTGGTAACTAATAACGGTGTGTGAACACAGGGTCTGTATCTGAACACACAGGGTGGTAACTAATAACGGTGTGTGAACACAGGGTCTATGAACACACAGGGTGGTAACTAATAACGGTGTGTGAACACAGGGTCTGTATCTGAACACACAGGGTGGTAACTAATAACGGTGTGTGAACACAGGGTCTGTATCTGAACACACAGGGTGGTAACTAATAACGGTGTGTGAACACAGGGTCTGTATCTGAACACACAGGGTGGTAACTAGTGCTGGTGTGTGAACACATGATCTGTATCTGAACACAGAAGGTGGTAACTAATAACGGTGTGTGAACACAGGGTCTGTATCTGAACACAGGGTGGTAACTAATAACGGTGTGTGAACACAGGGTCTGTATCTGAACACACAGGGTGGTAACTAATAACGGTGTGTGAACACAGGGTCTGTATCTGAACACACAGGGTGGTAACTAATAATGGTGTGTGAACACAGGGTCTGTATCTGAACACACAGGGTGGTAACTAATAACGGTGTGTGAACACAGGGTCTGTATCTGAACACACAGGGTGGTAACTAATAACGGTGTGTGAACACAGGGTCTGTATCTGAACACACAGGGTGGTAACTAATAACGGTGTGTGAACACAGGGTCTGTATCTGAACACACAGGGTGGTAACTAATAACGGTGTGTGAACACAGGGTCTGTATCTGAACACACAGGGTGGTAACTAATAACGGTGTGTGAACACAGGGTCTGTATCTGAACACACAGGGTGGTAACTAATAACGGTGTGTGAACACAGGGTCTGTATCTGAACACACAGGGTGGTAACTAATAACGGTGTGTGAACACAGGGTCTGTATCTGAACACACAGGGTGGTAACTAATAACGGTGTGTGAACACAGGGTCTGTATCTGAACACACAGGGTGGTAACTAATAACGGTGTGTGAACACAGGGTCTGTATCTGAACACACAGGGTGGTAACTAATAACGGTGTGTGAACACAGGGTCTGTATCTGAACACACAGGGTGGTAACTAATAATGGTGTGAACACAGGGTCTGTATCTGAACACACAGGGTGGTAACTAATAACGGTGTGTGAACACAGGGTCTGTATCTGAACACACAGGGTGGTAACTAATAATGGTGTGTGAACACAGGGTCTGTATCTGAACACACAGGGTGGTAACTAATAACGGTGTGTGAACACAGGGTCTGTATCTGAACACACAGGGTGGTAATTAATAATGGTGTGAACACATTGCATGTGTCTGTATCTGAACATGCAGGGTGGTAACTAATAACGGTGTGTGAACACAGGGTCTGTATCTGAACACACAGGGTGGTAACTAATAACGGTGTGTGAACACAGGGTCTGTATCTGAACACACAGGGTGGTAACTAATAATGGTGTGTACACACAGGGTGGTAACTAATAGCAGTGTGTGAACACAGGTCTGTGAACACATTGTGGTGTCTGAACACACATGGTGTGAACAAATAACAGCGTGTGAACACAAGCCTGTAAACACATCAGGGCATCTGAACACATGGGATGAGAACTAATAACTGTGAACACTCTGGTTTATGTATGAACACATGGGGGGTGAACTAAGAATGGTGTGTGAACACAGGGTCTGTCTGAACACACGGGGTGTTAACTAATAACAGTGTGAACAGAGATATGTCTGAACAGATGGTGTGTGAACTAAAAATGGCATGTGAACACAGGGTCTGTCTGAACATACATGGTGAACCAATAATGGCATGTGAACACAGTGTAAAAATATACAAATTTCCGGTTCGGAATTATATATTGGCAGAGAGCATTATTATTCTTGGGCGACGGAGTGGGGACAAAGTTATGTAATCTCAAAGCAATGGTGCCCCACTCACATTATGACATGATATAAGCTATGTGAAATATATGTTCATACAGGATGCCTAAGAATAATGAAAAGTTGTTCTCATATAAGAGACAGTTCATGCTTGGTGAAATGTTCCTCTATGCATTCATAAAGAATGCAATTGGAGAAAAAGGACATTTTTAATATATATATATTTCTAACTGTCTGCAACTACCTGTCCCTACCGGACATATAGCCAAGCACACCAGCCATACCACATTCCTTAGGGCCACACCCTGCAGGCTGGGTTGGGTGGTAACTCCCCATATTAGGGCATTGCACTGACCATTCTGTAGGGGGATGTCTGATTGGCTGGCTGTGGGAGGTCCAGTCACCTGACCCCCTTGGCCTATCATGACCACACTAGTCTCATTCTAATTAATTATTCAAGAAACTTCTCCGGACACACTGGAGAGATCACTCTACTCCTAGCTCTTGAGTGAGACACACCTACTCTAGAGCAGGACCCCAGACACTCTGTCTGATGCTACCAAAATTCATATATCAAAATTGAGTTGAGTGTAACAACCAAGGGACTTCGGTTCAATGGGCTGTAGGCACTGACTCCTAGATATAAGAGAGGCAATGAGACTCTGTGTAGGCAAGAGGCAAGGAGTGGAGGTGATAGGTCAATGCAGCACAACTTCTTCACTGTTAATCTTGTGTGACTTGTCTTACCTTTCTTGTTCATGAGTTTGCAATGTTGGTTGATTAAGGGAGGCATCACAGGTGATATGAAGGGGAAGAGTTGTATGGTATTCTCTGGGGCTCTGAGCGGCCGAGTAACCCAGTAATACTATAACATGTCTGTGAACACATAGCAGTGTGTGAACACACTCAGTCCCATTATCCTGATACTGAGCTAACCAGTCCTTGCCCTATCCGAATAATGCCAAACACCAGGTTAGGTAGCGACAATTATCAAGTTTGTAAGTCATTGGTTTGACTCGACCGGGAACTGAACCTTCTACACGGGAAGTCTGCGCTCTAACAATCTGGCGATAATTTTATTCAGCGAATGAAAGTATTTTTCTTAGTGCTGAGGTACTGGTCTTCTGGCCATGTGATGATGTCCTTAAAGCGGCTGTCACACCTCACCGGATTGAGCAACGGACAGAATTGTCTAGTCTGGTGGTGATAAGTATCAAAATGTATTAAAATGGATCAAAATGTTGTGCTGTCGGGTCAAAGGCCGCTGGACGAACGGACATGAAACGGACAGCCAACGGACGAAACGTACTCAAATCAGACAAGAACCCTAGACGTCAATCCAGCGGCATCCGTTCAAAACTTGTACAGACACAAACCGGACTATCAACGGACTTTGTTCGGTTTCTTTCCGTTTCTTCACAATCCGGTGAGGTGTGACAGGTGCTTAATGATCTAGAAACAAGTGAAATAAGTCTGTTTATGTCTTTTATTGCGGTTCTGATGCAGACCGTGGAGCGTGTGACCTGCGACACCGAGTACAAACTAACACGTGACCACATTCCACCCACAGGTCGGCAGGGGGCGCCACTCTCTGCACACTCAATAAATACCAGGGTTCCAGGCACTGCTGTAGTAAGTGTCGCTATGTACACGTAAATAGACATACAATGTACACGTAAATAGACATTCAATCATGTACACATGGTGAATAGACATTCAATCATGTACACATGGTAAATAGACCATCAACCATGTACACGTAAATAGACCATCAACCATGTACACGTGAATAGACATTCAACCATGTACACGTAACTAGACCATCAACCATGTACACGTGGTGAATAGACCATCAGCCATGTACATGTAAATAGACATACCATGTACACGTGAATAGACCATCAACCATGTACACGTAAATAGACCATCAGCCATGTACACGTAAATAGACATACCATGTACACGTGAATAGACCATCAACCATGTACACGTGGTGAATAGACCATCAGCCATGTACACGTAAATAGACCACCGACCATGCACACGTAAATAGACATTCAATCATGTACACGTAAATAGACATTCAACCATGTACACGTAAATAGACATTCAACCATGTACACGTAAATAGACATTCAATCATGTACACGTAAATAGACATTCAACCATGTACACGTAAATAGACATTCAATCATGTACACGTAAATAGACATTCAACCATGTACACGTAAATAGACACACCATGTACACGTAACTAGACCATCAACCATGTACACGTAAATAGACATACCATGTACATGTGAATAGACCACCGACCATGTACACGTAAATAGACATACCATGTACACGTAAATAGACCATCAACCATGTACACGTAAATAGACATACCATGTACATGTGAATAGACCACCGACCATGTACACGTAAATAGACATACCATGTACACGTAAATAGACATACCATGCACACGTAAATAGACCATCAACCATGTACACGTAAATAGACATTCAACCATGTACACGTAAATAGACCATCAATCATGTACACGTAAATAGACATACCATGTACACGTAAATAGACATACCATGCACACGTAAATAGACCATCAACCATGTACACGTAAATAGACATACCATGTACACGTAAATAGACCATCAATCATGTACACGTAAATAGACATACCATGTACACGTAACTAGACCATCAGCCATGTACACGTGAATATGTGATCGCTCCAACGGCTGGAAGACCAGTGCCTCGGCGCTGACAAAATATGTATTCCGATTCATAAAAATATTTATCCCACAAAAGAAAATAGACCATCAACCATGCACACGTGAATAGACCATCAACCATGTACACGTGAATAGACATACCATGTACACGTAAATAGACCATGAACCATGTACACATGAATAGACCATCAACCATGTACATTGTAAAAGAGTCGCTAATAGATGGGTGCATTTATATATACATGTTTATGCAAATTTATATGTGCATATGTAATTATATATTCATATAAATATGTGCACATACATATATATTTTTAAGTAGATATGTACATAAATTTAAATGTGTATAAAGAAACATGCACGTGAATATGTAAGCACACAAATATAAATGTACACAAATTATTGAGTACATGTGTATTCACACACATCATATATATGTGTACATAAATATACATGTGCACAAATAGAAATGCACATGAATATATATGCACGCAAATATATATGCACACAAATATATATGTATACATATACGTGCACAGATATTTACACATACCACATACATATACAGGTGCACAAACAGACATGCACACAAATATGTGTACACAAATACATATGAACACATATATTTACACGCATATCACATATATATGTACATGGATATCCATGTGCACAAATACCCATGTATATAAATATGTATGCACACAAATATATATGCTAATACCCAAACATATATGCATATGAATATATATGTATAGCACATATTTATATATGCATATATAACAAATATAATGCGCATGTCATTTCAAACACCTGCGCATGCGCGCAGCCTGAACGTAACCCAGTAGTAAATTAAACGTTGCATCGGGTCTGGCTGAATACAGACGCTGCCTGTACTTTATGTACATCCGGTGTACACGCCCAGCAGCAGTTACGGAATGATTCAGCAATATCTACCTTACTTCTGTACAAAATATGTAAAAATAGACACACCCTAACAACTCAGCATTCACACACAAGGAGTGAACAGCTTAGAGATAAGAACAGTAGTTAATACACGACACTGGTCCACTTACTGGTGCTTTTGAGTGTGACTGCTTCGGGGGTTAAAACAACACGAACCGGTTACAACATGTAAGGACCCGGTTTAACGGGCAACATGTCGAAATGTCCACAGCTGGAGCAAATACTAATTATTTATTTAAAGGTCATCCAAAGTTGTCAACAGTTTCACGGTCACACAAAGTTAACAACAGGGGGGCGGGGGGGCGGGGGGTCATGTGCGACTTTGATGAATTAATAAAAAAACTTTGATATAACATAAACCAGTCATGTTTTGTGATAAAATGTCGGAATGTAAGGGAGTATGCCCTATTCTTTGTACGACGGTGAAAATGTTGAAAAGTGAGTTCAATACACAGCTTGTGACGTAACACTGGGCGGGCAGACGACAATTTGCTGCCGACATCACCGCCTTCTTACACAGGGCACACTGCACAACCCCGCCTGTCACGGTTTAGATTCTCAGTGGGTTTAGAGTCTACACTCGGGGTTATGTGCATGCGCGTATTCGATTAACACGACCTGGGTGACTCGGGTGACCTGAGTTGCTAGAAATTCAAATAGAACACCACGAGTGGAGTTGACAAAAATATGTGCCTTGTGCAAAAAGTTGAACCCACCTCTTGGCTGGGGTTGGCTAGGAGCGATGACATCACATTTGTGTGTCAAAAAGTTGCAAGGGTCACCCGAGTTGATTAATCGAATACACTGAAATGCTGTTCAATTTTGACGCATGCGCAGAACCCCGAGCGTAGACTCTAAACCCACTGAGAATTTAATCCGTGACACCGGGTTGGAACATGGCAAACACCCATTGGATAGCAGAGCAGCTGAGCGAGTTGTGTGAGACCCCGATCTGGGAGGAGGACTTCCTCGCTCGTCACACTACCTGTGATTCTGGGTTTGGGAAGGAGGCTCGTGCAGTGTGGCCTGCAGCTGATTACCGGCGCCCGGTGGGTGTTTGACAACCACCGCATCTCCATGCAAAAAGGCTGGTTAAGGTGTGTGTGTGGAGGGTGTGTTGTGAGTGTGTGAGTATGGATGTGATATGACTAGTGTGCGGATGTGGTGTGTATTGTGAGTGTTGTGTGGTGTTTGTGGCATGTGTGTGGTGGTATACATGTGTGTGTGTGTGTGGGTGGAGTTGTACTAATGTGAACACATTGAGTCCAGCATCATGAAAGATGTTACCAATATACAAGACTATCTTTAACCAGTGCCCAGCATGGGTTAAAGGTAGGCTCCACATCGATCCAATCAAATTAATATGAATTTTCTTTTAGGAAATTCAAAATTAATATGGAATGTGTATGCTAGGCACAAAAAAAAACATGCTATTAACAACCCATGGTGACGCGTCAGTGGAGTACGATGATGCGCGTAATCAGAACGACCCTAAAACTTAACCACCGTGCGGTATTATATATGGGGCTTTTCCCACTTGGAAGCTGGTGATGTCAGGTGGAGACCCAGACCCTGCCGTCTGGTAACCGAACATCATAAAAACCCACAATGTTTAAACTTATAAAACTCAGACTAAAGGTGATGAAGCCATTGTTTGTCTTCAATGTAAAACAACTCGGTTTTGTTCGTAAGGCAATAAATAAAATGTATACAGGAAAGTAAAGACAGGAATGCGACAATGAAAGGCAGTGGCGGTAAAATGTGAGCTCTGAGCTGCTGGTGCTAAAATAAACGGTCCAACTGAGTCAAAGTCAATACATTGCTTTCGGTTAAAAGAGGCTGGTGGATGAAGGGCGTGTTCGGCACAGCGGAAACAGCAGCTGGTGGATGAAGGGTGTGTTCGGCACAGCGGAAACAGCAGCTGGTGGATGAAGGGTGTGTTCGGCACAGCGGAAACAGCAGCTGGTGGATGAAGGGTGTGTTCGGCACAGCGGAAACAGCAGCTGGTGGATGAAGGGTGTGTTCGGCACAGCGGAAACAGCAGCAGGCGACAAATGCCGGTCACGAAATGGGATACAATCGTCTCACTGGTAGCTTATGGAATCTTTAACATGTGAATATTCGCCTGTTTGTTTCACCAGGCCTACGGAGTGTATAACATCGTATAAGTAAACAAATGCAGTGATTTGTACAGCGCATCTTTCTTTTGTGTATAAAATTATTATTATTATTATTGTACATTTGTTCAGCGTCTCGGCGCCAGTGTTATAAGTCTATGCACAGTTGCTGCCATCAATATGCTAAGCGCCGGTATATCGTGACGTCACGTCCGGCTGCATCCCATGGTTCCTTCGTACACCACCTGGGATGACTTCAATGTCCCGTGGTTCCTGCACCTGCCACCTGGGGCGCCTACAGCATCCCATGGCTCCTACGCCCACCGGCTGGGGCGCCTATACCATCTGTAGTTCCTGTGCCCACCACTTGGGGTGCCCACAGTGTCCCATCATACCTGAGCTTGCCACATGGGGCGCCTACAGCATTCGTTGGTTCCTGGGCCCACCACCGGGGGGGAGGGGGCGCCTACAGCATCCCACGGTTCCTGTGTTTGCCACCTGGGGCACATACAGCGTCCCATGGTTCCTGTGTTTGCCGATGGGGGCGCCTACAGTGTCTCAGGAACGGCGCGTTCCACGTAAAGCGCCACCGTGCGGCCGCTCATGCGTAACACACTCACTGCAGCCGAGTGCTCCATGTCGGTGAAGTCGATGCCGTCCACCTGGCGGGAGAGAAGCGAACCACTACGGTCACAACAGGCTACAGTGTGCGGAGGGCGGCAACAATGTAAAGATTTACACATTTACACCAAAATGTACACACATTTTTTTGTTCAACTCTTTTCTTGTTAGACATAATTTTGTTTGCATAATTGCTTAACTGCAATCATTAAAATCGTGTTTGAATGTGTTGTGTATTTTAAAGTGATGTTCTGGATGTGTGAGTAATTTGAACTAATTGCTTTTAATTCACATAAGATCGAAATCAAAAAGTGAAATAGCTTTGTATCCAACTTTGACATATATGCACGTGTAAACCTTCATACGAACATGGATTCTATTATTTGTAGGCTCTCTGTTATTTTGAATGTTTTCACGTTTGGTGTCCACGTCACAAATGTGCTACCAGTTTCAGAGAACGACCCAGTTACTAGACCAGATACTATTGGGGGGAGGGAGGGGGGGGGGTGTAAACAAACGGCTGTCGTAGTTAGTGTCAATGGATTTCTGGTCTTCATGTTTCTCCCTTTGCAGTTGCAATGGCATGTCAAAAGTGATTTGTTCTTAAATAAATATATTGTGAATTTTAAATAGCACTTTATATTGATGTAGTCGAGTTGACTAATGTCATGTCCAGAATATAGCGATAAACGATATGTCAAGCACTCAATAAAGAGTTTTGGTTAGTCCGTGTCTCTAAATCTAATGTATTCAAAAGATTGTGAATTAAACAAAAACCCAATCGTATCCCTACCACCAACCCAGTTATAAGCATTAGCATAATAATAATAATAATAATAATGTAAACAAACTACTATGTAGTAGTATCTAGGACAAAAGTCAGATTATTATTGTGAAAATATAGTTAGATATGCAAATAAATATGTTGACATGTTTATGCCTGTAATATTCAATAAATAGCAGAAATTTTGACAAACTCATGTTGGGTAAAAGTCTACGTTTGTGCTATTTGATGATGCAGTTTTCCGCTGTAGTCCCTTAGACGCTACAAGTGGGCGATAAAATAGGAAACCAAGGGAGTCGCTGTTCGCTCTTCTTCTAGTTATATTAGTTAATATAGTAGTCAACACAATATAATGACGAGCTCAATATAAATGTCAACCCCGCATACCCCTCAACTCAACATACCGGTCACCTCGATGTACCGGTCAGCCCGACATACTGGTTAAACGAGGTTGGACTGTACACTGTTGGTTAAGAAGACACGCTAAGTTGTCCTCTCCCGTGTCAAACACGTCCTTTGGGTCATCTCTCACAGTGCACGAAGTACAGAACAAACCTGCTACCACCACCGTGAACACCGCAGTGTAGCGGAGTAGTGAGGTGCCACAGCTGCACCCCGCCCCAGTGTACCCGGCCCACAGACCAGTCAGTCCAATTAATTAATAAATAAATAAATAAATGTATGTACACTGTCACAAAAAATAATTTTACCAACACAATTCCATAATACCGATAAAACAAATCAAAATAAAATGCATTGATTTACTGAATCCGGTTAGTTTGACTCTGAATGATTTAAAATAAGCATTAAATTAAAAGTGACCAAAATAAAGAAGCGGTTGCTTTGAGTTTGAGTGGCCGGTGAACAGGTGAACATGTGCCGTACAATACCTCCTGTCGCGTTCAGTCATTCGCGTCTTCGGTAACTTCACCACTTGACTACAAAAAAACCAGACACTGCTGAGACGCTGCTGAGACGCTGCAGAGACGCAGGCCGCAGATTCTCAATCTGCTGGGAGCCGTACACCGAACCAGCGTCACACAACCTGCCACTTGCACGCTTAAAGTGGCACAGTCCGAAACCTGCCAGTCACACGCTTAAAGCTGCACAGTCCGAAACCTGCCAGTCACACGCTTAAAGCTGCACAGTCTGAAACCTGCCAGTCACACGCTTAAAGTGGCACAGTCCGAAACCTGCCAGTCACACACTTAAAGTGGCACAGTCTGAAACCTGCCAGTCACACGCTTAAAGCTGCACAGTCCGAAACCTGCCAGTCACACACTTAAAGCTGCACAGTCCGAAACCTGCCAGTCGCACGCTTAAAGCTGCACAGTCCGAAACCTGCCAGTCACACGCTTAAAGCTGCACAGTCCGAAACCTGCCAGTCACATGCTTAAAGTTGCACAGTCTGAAACCTGCCAGTCACACACTTAAAGCTGCACAGTCCGAAACCTGCCAGTCACACGCTTAAAGCTGCACAGTCTGAAACCTGCCAGTCACACACTTAAAGCTGCACAGTCTGAAACCTGCCAGTCGCACACTTAAAGGTGCACAGTCCGAAACCTGCCAGTCACACGCTTAAAGCTGCACAGTCCGAAACCTGCCAGTCACACACTTAAAGCTGCACAGTCTGAAACCTGCCAGTCACACGCTTAAAGCTGCACAGTCTGAAACCTGCCAGTCACACGCTTAAAGTGGCACAGTCCGAAACCTGCCAGTCACACGCTTAAAGCTGCACAGTCCGAAACCTGCCAGTCACACACTTAAAGCTGCACAGTCTGAAACCTGCCAGTCACACGCTTAAAGCTGCACAGTCGAAACCTGCCAGTCACACACTTAAAGCTGCACAGTCCGAAACCTGCCAGTCACACGCTTAAAGCTGCACAGTCTGAAACCTGCCAGTCACACGCTTAAAGTTGCACAGTCTGAAACCTGCCAGTCACATGCTTAAAGCTGCACAGTCTGAAACCTGCCAGTCACACGCTTAAAGTGGCACAGTCTGAAACCTGCCAGTCACACACTTAAAGCTGCACAGTCTGAAACCTGCCAGTCACACGCTTAAAGTGGCACAGTCTGAAACCTGCCAGTCACACGCTTAAAGCTGCACAGTCCGAAACCTGCCAGTCACACACTTAAAGCTGCACAGTCCGAAACCTGCCAGTCACACACTTAAAGCTGCACAGTCTGAAACCTGCCAGTCACACGCTTAAAGTGGCACAGTCTGAAACCTGCCAGTCACACGCTTAAAGTTGCACAGTCCGAAACCTGCCAGTCACACACTTAAAGCTGCACAGTCCGAAACCTGCCAGTCACACGCTTAAAGCTGCACAGTCTGAAACCTGCCAGTCACACGCTTAAAGCTGCACAGTCCGAAACCTGCCAGTCACACACTTAAAGCTGCACAGTCTGAAACCTGCCAGTCACACGCTTAAAGCTGCACAGTCTGAAACCTGCCAGTCACATGCTTAAAGCTGCACAGTCCAAAACCTGCCAGTCACACGCTTAAAGTGGCACAGTCTGAAACCTGCCAGTCACACACTTAAAGCTGCACAGTCTGAAACCTGCCAGTCACACACTTAAAGTGGCACAGTCCGAAACCTGCCAGTCACACACTTAAAGTGGCACAGTCCGAAACCTGCCAGTCACACGCTTAAAGCTGCACAGTCTGAAACCTGCCAGTCACACGCTTAAAGCTGCACAGTCTGAAACCTGCCAGTCGCACACTTAAAGCTGCACAGTCCGAAACCTGCCAGTCACATGCTTAAAGTGGCACAGTCTGAAACCTGCCAGTCACATGCTTAAAGCTGCACAGTCTGAAACCTGCCAGTCACACGCTTAAAGCTGCACAGTCTGAAACCTGCCAGTCGCACACTTAAAGCTGCACAGTCTGAAACCTGCCAGTCACACACTTAAAGCTGCACAGTCTGAAACCTGCCAGTCACACACTTAAAGCTGCACAGTCTGAAACCTGCCAGTCACATGCTTAAAGCTGCACAGTCCGAAACCTGCCAGTCACACACTTAAAGCTGCACAGTCTGAAACCTGCCAGTCACACACTTAAAGCTGCACAGTCCGAAACCTGCCAGTCACACGCTTAAAGCTGCACAGTCTGAAACCTGCCAGTCACACACTTAAAGCTGCACAGTCCGAAACCTGCCAGTCACACGCTTAAAGCTGCACAGTCTGAAACCTGCCAGTCGCACACTTAAAGCTGCACAGTCTGAAACCTGCCAGTCACACGCTTAAAGCTGCACAGTCCGAAACCTGCCAGTCACACACTTAAAGCTGCACAGTCTGAAACCTGCCAGTCACACGCTTAAAGCTGCACAGTCCGAAACCTGCCAGTCACACACTTAAAGCTGCACAGTCCGAAACCTGCCAGTCACACGCTTAAAGCTGCACAGTCTGAAACCTGCCAGTCACACGCTTAAAGCGGCACAGTCTGAAACCTGCCAGTCACACGCTTAAAGTGGCACAGTCTGAAACCTGCCAGTCACACGCTTAAAGCTGCACAGTCTGAAACCTGCCAGTCACACACTTAAAGCTGCACAGTCTGAAACCTGCCAGTCACACGCTTAAAGTGGCACAGTCTGAAACCTGCCAGTCACACGCTTAAAGCTGCACAGTCTGAAACCTGCCAGTCGCACGCTTAAAGCTGCACAGTCTGAAACCTGCCAGTCACACACTTAAAGCTGCACAGTCTGAAACCTGCCAGTCGCACACTTAAAGCGCACAGTCTGAACTGCCAGTCACACACTTAAAGCTGCACAGTCTGAAACCTGCCAGTCACACACTTAAAGCTGCACAGTCTGAAACCTGCCAGTCACACACTTAAAGCTGCACAGTCTGAAACCTGCCAGTCGCACACTTAAAGCTGCACAGTCTGAAACCTGCCAGTCACACACTTAAAGCTGCACAGTCTGAAACCTGCCAGTCACACGCTTAAAGCTGCACAGTCTGAAACCTGCCAGTCACACACTTAAAGCTGCACAGTCCGAAACCTGCCAGTCACATGCTTAAAGCTGCACAGTCTGAAACCTGCCAGTCGCACACTTAAAGCTGCACAGTCCGAAACCTGCCAGTCACACGCTTAAAGCTGCACAGTCCGAAACCTGCCAGTCACATGCTTAAAGCTGCACAGTCTGAAACCTGCCAGTCACACGCTTAAAGCTGCACAGTCCGAAACCTGCCAGTCACACGCTTAAAGCTGCACAGTCCATTCGATGACATGCGGATTTTAATCTCCAAGTCCCTCAAGTGTCATACCTCAGGTAGAGCAACATACAGCCGGTACCAGCTCCATACAGGACTTATATAGCTGATAACAACTTGGTACAAGACTTATATATCTGGTACCAGCTCCATACAATAAGTGTACACCTGGTACCAGCTCCATACAGGACTTATATAGCTGATAACAACTTGGTACAAGACTTATATATCTGGTACCAGCTCCATACAATAAGTGTACACCTGGTACCAGCTCCATACAGGACTTATATAGCTGATAACAACTTGGTACAAGACTTATATATCTGGTACCAGCTCCATACAATAAGTGTACACCTGGTACCAGCTCCATACAGGACTTATACAGCTGATAACAACTTGGTACAAGACTTATATATCTGGTACCATCTCCATACAATAAGTGTACACCTGGTACCAGCTACATACAGGACTTATATATATAGCTGATAACAACTTGGTACAAGACTTATATATCTAGTACCAGCTCCATACAATAAGTGTACACCCGGTACCAGCTCCATACAGGACTTATATAGCTGATAACAACTTGGTACAAGACTTATATATCTGGTACCAGCTCCATACAATAAGTGTACACCTGGTACCAGCTCCATACAAGACATATAACAGGTAGGAATTTGGTACAAGACTTATTTATATAGCTGGTACGAATTTGGTACAAGACTTATATAGCTGGTAGGAATTTGGCACAAAAAGTCATAAAGCTGGTACCGGCTCGGTAGACTTATTTATGTAGCTGGCACCAGCTCAGGGCCAGACATATGTAGCTGGTACCAGCCCAGTACGGGAACTATGTAGCTGGTAGCATCTGGGTACAGGACTTATGTAGCTGGTGACCAGTGGGATACATGACTTATGTAGCTGGTTACCAGCTGGATATAGGACTTATGTAGTTGGTTACCAGCTGATACCGAATGGTATGCAGGTATTGCAAGTATAGCAATACCTCAGGGAGTTTGACGCCCCTGCCTTGCAGAGTTGTAAACCACTGCCTTGTGGTACAGGTTCTTGACAGAACCAAAGGCTAAGGGAGCAAACGCTGAACAGAAAACCATGTCACTGTGGCAGCATTAAGGGCGGTTGATGTATGGAACTCCCAACATCTCCCGACCAGCCACTGCAGGGACAAATAGTTTTGCACCTGTCTTGACATGTTCCTGCCGGTGTGAAACCTCTATTTGCTCCCCGAGAGAGTGCCGCTGGTAACTTGCAAAAGACAGCAGCACTTCAACACCTTAGCAGGCAGTTTTTATGAAATGTTAGAGACATTAGGACTGACTCATGGACGCAACTCTCACAGCAGAGAGCTAAATGGAGAGCGGCAGTCAAGTAATGAAAGCAGTCTTTGTCGCATCGTGACCGACAGCATGATGATGATGATGACCAGCTGGATATAGGACTTATGTAACCGGTGTCGTGGGGGTGATGAAAATGGGAAATACCGCGCCTAGAGCGGGACTCGAACCCACACCTCTTTGCATTCCGGGCCAGTGTGCTAACCATTACACCACCTAGGCTCCCTGATATCAACACACTCCCCACGCCTACCTGTCTATGTGGTTACTTGCCTGAGAGGTCAGTGCAGACCACTACACTCGTCCCCCTGGAATTGTAAGTCTTGTAATGCTTACAATTACATACATACAGGCAATGCACTAACACATACATACACAGGGTAGGTTCAACAACCATACAGCGCAAAGCTTGTACAGGATCCTGATCACGGCACCAGTGTCGTGGGGGTGATGAAAATGGGAAATACTGGGCCTAGAGCGGGACTCGAACCCACATCTCTTTGCATTCCGGGCCAGTGTGCTAACCATTACACCACCTAGGCTCCCTGATATCAACACACTCCCCACGCCTACCTGTCTATGTGGTTACTTGCCTGAGAGGTCAGTGCAGACCACTACACCGGTTACCATAGGGACACATGACTTATGTAGCTGGTTACCAGTGAGATACATGACTTATGTAGCTAGTTACTGGCTGGTTACAAGGCGCGACTTACCTCGAGTATCTTGTCCCCACGCTGTAAGTGTTCACTGGCAGGACCCTGGTCCTGGACCTTAGTGATGAAGATTCCCTGAAACAAAGACAGGCGTTAACCTCCACAGCAGTCACTGACTGGGGTTTTACCGACTCGCCACGTCTCAGGTCATACATAGCTGGTTAGACCCCGACTTGGAAGTCTACACTCATGGTGGTTTTATAGTGCTGCCCTATTGGGGCGTCATAATCTGACTTTAGATGTTGCTAGGATGTAAAACCGAAACATTCATATGGTACCTCACTCAGTTACATTATCCTGGCACTGAGACAGCCAACCCTTCACTATCCTACTAACGCCAGGCCCAAGCAGGACACTGACAGGTGCCAATTTTGGAATATTTGCTTTCACTCGAACCCAGGACCTGCTGTACAGAACCGGACGGTGTACTGTTATTCCGCAAAATGAGAGATATTTCATCCCTTTATATGTAATGTGTAGACATCTACTGACAAGCGCATAGTAATAGAGCCGATATGATTATGAAGCACACAGAAATTTAATGATGCAGTCTAAATAATATTGGCACAATGACATGACACAAACCAGATAGCGTAAGTTATATTTAAATTATTATCATTATTATTATTATTATTATTATTCTCATCAGTATTATCTATTATATTTGGCATTGTGTTAGCTTCAAGTCTGGAGGCATCAGATTATGTGACAGGAAATTCAGCTGGGGGACGTGCGTGTGTGTGTGGGGGGGGGCGGGGGGGGTCACCCTGACTGGAAGCCAAGACCACTATTCTCATGTTCAAACTCTACAAACAAACGTTGCTCTTTCTGCAGTCTGCACACTGCAGGCTGCAGTCTGCACACTGCAAGCTTACCTGATCGTGAGGCACGAACGGGTTGCCCGGGGACCCGATGCCCCCCGCGATACTAAAGCCGAGACCAGGGTTCTTGGAGATCGTGACACGAAACTGGAACAAAGAAGGCAGACAAGGTGTGAAGGTAGGCTGGGTCAACTCACCGATGTGACAGAATGATACATGGGTGAGGACTGACTTGTACTCTGTGTGCACTTGTGTCACTGTCACTGATCTGGCTGCACAATGCATCGTGTGACAGACCGACACTGTGTGTACACTGTCACAATCAGCAATCTGACAGCAGTTTTAAGATTGATTGATTGATTGGTGGTTTCGTCACGCCGTGTCGGCAGCATAAGCCATATTCACAGCGAGAATTCTGGACAGCAGAATGCAGGGTGTGACAGACTGACACTGTGTGTACACTGTCACTGTCAGAAATCTGACAGCAAGATGCGTGGTGTGACAGACTAACACACTGTGTACACTGTGTACACTGTGTGCAATCTGACAGAAAGATGCGCGGTGTGACAGACTAACACACTGTGTACACTGTGTGCAATCTGACAGCAAGATGTGTGGTGTGACAGACTAACACACTTTGTACACTGTGTACACTGTGTGCAATCTGACAGAAAGATGCGCGGTGTGACAGACTAACACACTGTGTACACTGTGTACACTGTGTGCAATCTGACAGAAAGATGCGTGGTGTGACAGACTAACACCATATATAGATTGTGTGCACATACACTGTGTCACAGTCAGCGATCAGACAGTACATGTGATGTGACACTGAGTTTTGAGTTTTATTTAACTACAAACATGTAGTCAGGTAACTGAATGGCTTCTGCAGCTGAGCAACTAATCTTACATTAAATGCACACATGTACATATATATACTGAGCCACAATATTGTGCAACACTTTGTTAATCCCAGAGCAGTGTCTACCGCTAAGACATGCGACACAGAATGCTGCCGGAGGGATATAGTTGAATGCCATTTAATATACACTCACCACTTCTAGTTTACGGGGTGACCCGTCCATGCGCTCTGCTCCCCTCCGACTATCGTTTAGAGTTTGCATTTCGACGGCAGCCCGCTGGTGGCCTCCTGGCGTCCCGGGAGTGCCTGGGGTCGTCTCCCGGGAGAAGGCTCCAGAGTCTCTAGATGGGGATGTCCCGCACATCCCTACGCCAGGTGCCGAGGTGTGTGACGTTCCTAAATGTGGCGAGGGTGGAGATGGACCCTGTGGGCTGGGACTCTGCTGTGGACCGCCCTCTGTACGAGAAGGATATGGCATTGTTTGGACTTCAGGATATCGACAATGTGATACAATGAGAGTTTGATTGTACACGAAGCTGTGTCAAATGGAACATATTTACCCAGAAGTCAACAGCTGGCTCCAAGTAACGGCCCAGTGGAAGCTGAATGGTGTTTGTACGTGCATCAGTACCGTTAACTAGGCCGACTGCTACATTGAAGTCTATGAGTACCACAATGAACTGTTGTTGTTAAATCATTGCTATGGCAACTATGCCATCAACACTGATGTAGGCGGTCAGAAGATTACAGTTTAGTATAAAGGTGCTGGGTTCAGTGCCACACGTTCCTGAATGTCATTCTTTACTTACACAAGTTACAGTTGATGTTTGATCAACTCTACTACAATCACATTCGTTATAAACCCATCTCACTTCCACATACCCCAGGCACGTCTTGCAAGCCCAATGGCACGCCTTGCATGCCCGAGGCACGCCTTGCATGCCCGAGGCACGCCTTGCATGCCCGAGGCACGCCTTGCATGCCCGAGGCACGCCTTGCATGCCCCAGGCACGTCTGGCATGCCCGAGGCACGCCTTGCATGCCCGAGGCACGCCTTGCATGCCCCAGGTACGCCTTGCATGCCCCAGGCACGCCTTGCATGCCCCAGGCACGCCTTGCACTTCCAGATACTGACCGTGTGCTGACATCCGCTCATAGATGTGATGTCCGTAGCCGCTGTCAGTGGAACTCGACACCTGGCTCGGGGGTTCGAGCTGCTTAAAGACGGCTATGTCCTTCTCGTACTGTGTCATCTGCGAGGTGTCGAGGGTGGAATTAGCCGACGCCGGGCCTCTACCAAAGTCTGCACCAGCCGGGTGTGCACGTGGGGTGCATGGAGACTGCGTCGGCCCCGTTTGAGACCGGCCATCTGGGATGTGCCCAGACCGTGGGGCGGGTGGGCCACCCTCTCCGCCTAGTGAGAGCGTCGTCGGGCGGCCACCCGACATGTCCATCGTCATCACAGTCACATCCGGCTGGACCCCGCCGTAGCCGCTGGGACGCTGCAGCTGCTCCATTTCCGGTCTGCGCGGTGTACTTCCGGTGGCGCCGCGCGGTGTACTTCCGGTGGCGCCGCGCGGTGGAGTGTGATCAGCCTGGTCGGACCGCCGAGTGCGGAGCGACTTGGGCGAGCTGGCCATGATAGGGATGTCGACGGGCGAGACGGGGCCGGCGTAGGGCGAGGCGGGGGCGGGCTTGGAGGCGGGGTAGGGTGGGGCAGGCTGGTAGGGCGGGGGCTGCATGAAGACGCTGTCGTTACTGTCGTTGTGCTTCTCCACCACTGGTTTCTGAAACGCAACAGGAAGAGACCGAATGTTGGAGATCTGTGGCTCAACGAGGAACACGTGGAACAGTGTGTAAGAAGGTAAGATGAGGCCCACACACAGCACGTCTAGGTGGGGCTGTGTAATAAGGTAAGATGAGGCCCACACAGAGCATGTCTAGGTGGGGCTGTGTAATAAGGTAAGATGAGGCCCACACAGAGCACATCTAGGTGGGGTTGTGTAATAAGGTAAGATGAAGCCCACACAGAGTATGTCTTGGTGGGGGCTGTGTAATAAGGTAAGATGAAGCCCACACAGAGCACGTCTAGGTGGGGGATGTAATAAGGTAAGATGAAGTCCACACAGAGTATGTCTAGGTGGGGCTGTGTAATAAGGTAAGAGGAGGCCCACACAGAGCATGTCTAGGTGGAGCTGTGAATTAAGGTAAGATGAAGCCCACACAGAGCACGTCTAGGTGGGGCTGTGTAATAAGGATGAAGCCCATACAGAGCATGTCTAAGTAGGGCCATGTAATAAGATAAGATGAGGCCCATACAGAGCATGTCTAGGTGGGGCTGTGTAATAAGGTAAGATGATGCCCATACAGCACACGTCTAGGTGAGGCCATGTAATAAGGAATGATGAGGCCCATACAGAGCATGTCTTGGTGGGGCCGTGTAATAAGGTACGATGAGGCCGATACAGAGCACATCTAGGTGAGGCCATGTAATAAGGCATGATGAGGCCCATACAGAGCACATCTAGGTGAGGCCATATAATAAGGTAAGATGAGGCCCATACAGAGCATGTCTAGATGGGGCCATGTAATAAAGTATGATGAGGCCCATACAGAGCATGTCTAGGTGAGGCCCACATAAAATGACGAGCTGAGGCCCACATAATATGCTAAGATGAAGCCCACACAGAGCATGTCTGGATGGGGTCGGTGGGGTGGAGTGAGGTAACGACAATTCGGTGTGAGATGGCATACAGAGATCAACACACGTGGTGTATTGGGACGAATCCTCACAGGATGCTTACAGTGTGTCGACAGGGTGTGCGTTTACAGGGTGCGTACCGGATGTCTACAGGGTGCGTACTGGAAGTGGATGGTGAGAAGGCGCTGTTACTTACACGGCACCGTGGGTAGAGGGCGCTGTCAAGGTGCACCAGGTTTCGTAAGCTGGTTGCCGGCTGCAGGACAAGGGAGGTAGGGAGGGGGTGTACTCACACCGCAACCACACTCACACAACCAGGCCATGTACAGGCCCCAGGATAAAGACGCAAAATGCCACCAGCGACTACGCACGCTTCGACATTAAACAAATCTTCATTCCATTCAGCCATTGTAGGGAAGTAGTGCGAAGGCTTACTTAGCGCAGAAAATAGCTGTAACCATGGGAATTAGGTCAAGTAGATTCAGCTCTCACAGCTTAATGTTAGGTGAAGTAGATTCAGCTCTCACAGCTTAATGTTAGGTGAAGTAGATTCAGCTCTCACAGCTTAATGTTAGGTGAAGTAGATTCAGCTCTCACAGCTTAATGTTAGGTCAAGTAGATTCAGTTCAATTAATTTAGTCAAGTAGATTCAGCTTCACGCTTAATGTTAGGTCAAGTAGATCAGCTCTACAGCTTAATGTTAGGTCAAGTAGATTAGCTCTCACGCTTAATGTTAGGTCAAGTAGATTCAGCTCTCACAGCTTAATGTTAGGTCAAGTAGATTCAGCTCTCACAGCTTAATGTTAGGTCAAGTAGATTCAGCTCTCACAGCTTAATGTTAGGTCAAGTAGATTCAGCTCTCATAGCTTAATGTTAGGTCAAGTAGATTCAGCTCTCATAGCTTAATGTTAGGTCAAGTAGATTCAGCTCTCACAGCTTAATGTTAGGTCAAGTAGATTCAGCTCTCACAGCTTAATGTTAGGTCAAGTAGATTCAGCTCTCACAGCTTAATGTTAGGTCAAGTAGATTCAGCTCTCACAGCTTAATGTTAGGTCAAGTAGATTCAGCTCTCACAGCTTAATGTTAGGTCAAGTAGATTCAGCTCTCACAGCTTAATGTTAGGTCAAGTAGATTCAGCTCTCACAGCTTAATGTTAGGTCAAGTAGATTCAGCTCTCACAGCTTAATGTTAGGTCAAGTAGATTCAGCTCTATAAGCTTATGTTAGGTCAAGTAGATTCAGCTCACAGCTTAATGTTAGGTCAAGTAGATTCAGCTCTCACAGCTTAATGTTAGGTCAAGTAGATTCAGCTCTCACAGCTTAATGTTAGGTCAAGTAGATTCAGCTCTCACAGCTTAATGTTAGGTCAAGTAGATTCAGCTCTCATAGCTTAATGTTAGGTCAAGTAGATTCAGCTCTCACAGCTTAATGTTAGGTCAAGTAGATTCAGCTCTCACAGCTTAATCAGCGGACTTTGATAATGGGAAATCTGATCGGTTATGGGCCTTTGTTGTCATTGGTTAAGGGAACAATGCTTTCACTAATTGTGCTTTTCACGGACTGTGGCCATTCAGATCCTCCTCAGACGCTGCCTCATCCCGCCATGCTTCACTGCCAGTGGTCGCACATGGTGCAGTCATTCTGTAGGATTAGCACGGTTTGAAATCGTTATTCCCAACAATATAACGCGCACTCTGCAGGAAGTGCATGTTTGATTCACTGTTCCCAACAATATAATGCGTCTCTCCTACAGATTCGCTGTTCCTAACAGTACCATGTATACCACTACACCAGACGGCTGAGGTTCTGCGAGTTTGTGCAGGCTGTACAATGACATGTCTCTTGCAGGTACGTGCACGCCACAATTAGCTTGTTCCCGGCTGGTATTGGGACCGGAAGGCCGGAACTCTCACTTCCTGTGCTACGCCTCCTCCCAGAGAAATGTGAACCTACGGTTTGAGCATACCCTTCACAAATAACTACACATCCCTTGGTTACAAAACTATATATGAGCTGTGTCAGCTGGGCTGTCTAACGAGGTCAGCCTGACCTATTTTAATCGTGAGTTGGGCTGACTAACAAAGTCAGCCTGACCTACTTTTGATCATGAGTTGGACTGACTAATGAGGTCAGTCTGGTCTACTTTAGTCATGAGTTGGGCAGTCTGGTCTACTTTAGTCATGAGTTGGGCTGACTAACGAAGTCAGCCTGACCTACTTTAATCATGATTTGGACTGACAAACAAGATCAGCCTGACCTACTTTATTCATGAGTTGGACTAGCTTGGTCCCCCCGCCATGAACAAGCAGTCCTTAGGCTTGGCACAAACCATTACTGCATCGGACCATATATGGAAGACCTGTAGGGAGGGACCAGTGTAGTTGTTCCTCCATGCGGCATGCGCTACTCTGCAACGGGTCGTCGTCAAGGCATTAAGCCCATAGACCATCAATTTATTAAGCCTATGCCATATACTAATACCGGCATCTATTTTTGGATCGATATTTACATTCCCTAAATATATATAATTCAAATAAAACTTTCGTAGTGAGATGCCAGTACATAGTCATTGCCCAATATAACCGTAAATTGGGCCTATGAGCTTAATGCCTTGACTGCTCCGCCGCAGAGTAGTGCATGTGTGGAGGAACGCCTACACTGGTCCCGATGATGTAAGGCTTTATGCCAAGCCTAAGGACTGCTTGTTCATGGTGGGGGACCAAGCTAGATTTGGACTGACAAACCGGGGTCAGCTGACCTACTTTAGTCGCGAGTTGGGATGACTAATGAGGTCATGCTGACCTAGTTTTGAGCATGAGTTGGATTGACTAACAAGGTCAGCCTGACCTACTTTGGTGGCCCGGAAATGGCGCACTCACCTGCATCTTTTTGCGCTTGTCGGATGGCGTCTTCTGCAGCTTGACGGAGGCCTGGTACAGCTGCGCCTTCCACACCTCGTCGTCGTCAGCCCCTGGGGGTGCGCCACCTTGCGTCCGGCCGGGGGTGAGCGGCTCAGAACGCGACGGGCCGGGGCGCAGCTGGGGGTGCGGAGCCATGGGCGGTGCACACTGCTGCTCGTACAGCTCGTCATTGGGCAGCTTAGTCCGGCGGAAGTAAGGCGCGTTACTGTAGCTGTGCACTTTTTGGCCCGGCCCTGGGGGCTGTGCTGCCCGGGGCAGGCTGCCACTGCCACCACCAGGGTGGCGCGGCGCGTGCGCCCCGAGCGGGTGGTAGGGGTTCGGGTAGTCGGCCCTGCGGCCCGCGTACCCCTCCAGGTCGCTCGTGTAGCCACCTTCCCGCACCGGACGCCCTCCGCGTCCTGCCCGCAGCAGCTCAAGGTCGCTCGTGTAGCCGTCCGCACGGCCTCCGCGTCCCGCCCGGTGAGCTGGGTCGCTGCGGTATCCCAACTCACTGACCGTGTCGCTGCGGTACCCCGTGTCCGACTCGTACCCACGCCCCCGTCGGTGGTAGCCCGCCGGGCGTGGGTAGTAGTGTGGGTAGTGCCCCGCCGGGTGGGACCTCACCCGCAGCTCGCCGGCGGGGCGGCCCGACGGCGGCCGGGCGACGCTCTGCGCCCCGCTCTGCGCCCCGCTCTGCGCCCCGCTCTGCGCTCCGCTTTGCGCCCCGATCTCCGTAGCGCCTCGCCCCCTGGCGGCAGCCGCCGGCGGGCCGAGGCTGGCCGTGCACCCGGTCGACACGGCTCCACCTGGTGGGGGCGCCTGTGACGTCGGCGTGTGTGGCGCCCTCTGTTGGTGGTGAGGCGAGTCGGCTGGTGGTGCCGCCCTCTCTGGGTGGTGCGGCGAGTCGCCTGGTGGTGGCGCACTCTGTGGGTGGCGCGGCGAGTCGGCTGGTGGTGGCGCCCTCTGCGGGTGGTGGGGTGAAGCTTGTGGTGGTGGCGCCCCGTGGTGGGCTCTGGACGCCCCCCTGAACCCGCCGTCCGTGTTGTCGTCCTGCGCCACGGCCGGGCCCCGCCTCGCCTCCTTACCTGCTCGAGATCACGTGACGTCAGAGACGTGACAAGCAATAGTCATTTAACAATGAATATATCAGGAACTAGGTCACAGTCACTGCTGTTAGTGCTCATAGGTGGCGCCTGACTCACCCTTCCCAGACTCTCACTGCTGCTCATAGGTGGAGCCACCATCTGCCCCACAGCTAGAGAGCCTCGACTTGTCCCTTTCTTATTCTCACTGCTGCTCATAAATGGTGCCGCCGTCTGCCCTCAATAATTTGTCACTAGAGGGCCTTGACTAGGTCATATAGTCCCACTACTGCTTATAGGTCAGACCACCCTTGACAAAGTCCTCTATTTCCCATACAACTCATAGGTGGCACCACTAACTTGCCGCTAAAGGGCCTTAACATTGTCCTCTATTTCCCTTACAATTCATAGGTGGCGCCACTAACTCTGATAAAGAGCCTTGACAGTCTTCTACTTCCTTACAATTCATAGGTGGCGCCACTAACTCTCTGATAAATGGCATTGACAGTGTCCTCTATTTCCCTTACAATTCATAGGTGGCACCACTAACTTTCCACAAAAGAGCCTGGACATAGTCCTATTTCCCTTACAATTTATAAGTGGCGCCACTAACTTGCCGCTAAAGGGCCTTAACTAGGTCCGTTATTTCACATACAATTCATAGATGGCACCACTAACTTGCCAGTAAAGGGCCTTGACATGGTCCTCTATTTCCCTTACAACTCATAGGTGGCGCCACTAACTTGCCACTATGCTGAAAGGAAAACATAGTTAAATGCAGGAGTGGATCTTCGCTACAGTTTGAGATTCTGCTTCAGGCTGCTAGACTCAGTATTTGTATTAAGATGTAAGTCCTCACATCAGCCAACTGTGCATGATGTCGGTACTAAGGGCCAGACTGTCAGTGTATAAAGGCCTTCATCTGGACTGCAGAATACTTACCAGATTTCTCTATTGACTCCTGCGACAGTCGGTGCTGCATGATCTTCAACTTGTCTCTCGTGTTCTTCTCCTGCGAACCGGAAAGGCACGTTCAAAAACAGACTGGGAAGAAGGTGGATCCCAATACACGGTAAGACACTGAGCAGAGGGTGGAGGTACAGACGAGCAATGCGCAGCCGCCTTCATGCCGGCCGGAAGTACACACAGACAAAACGCACCCAAGTGACATGCACCATTCCAGCATACACATACAAACTGTTCACATAGATCTACCTGGCTACCATGCAGTGAGCCCCTCAACGCCCCAACACCGCACCGCTAATCCACTACCTTATCTGCCTGATGGAGAAATCAGCCACCATAACCTAACATTGAGCACATCGTGCGTCGTATGGCTCTCTATGCCCGAGCGTGTAAAAGAGGAATATTGAATGAGGTAAAGAACAGGATCGATACATGATAAGCGTTGACAGCTTCAAATAGAAGCTGACAATTTAGGTGTAAAAGTCTTATCGATCAGAATCGGTCTAAGATGGTCAGACATCGGAGTGGTCAGAAATGGGGCGATATCAGAAATCGGATATGTTGCAATATGAGATCTGGTATCGCGTAATATCGGACATGATATTTTGTGATACCAGAACATTCTGAGATGGCATGATATAGGGTCAGTCGTAAATGGTGTAATATCGGAACAATCTGATATCAGATGAGTTTAATATGGTGTAACATTGAAATGGTCTGATAACAGGTGAGTGATAAAAGTGATATAGTGTGATATTAAATACATCTGACATGGTGTGATATCGGATTATGTCCAATATCATGTAATATCAGAATGCGGAAGGCATGATATTGGAAGGGTCCAATATCAGATAGGTCCAACATGGTGCAATATCACAACGCTGAAGGCATGATATTGGAAGTCTAATATGAGATCGGTTCATTATGGTTCAGAATGCGGAAGGCAGGATATTAGAATGGTGTGATATCAGATGGTCCTGACATGGTATGATTCCTCAGTCATCCGATATCGGTGAGTTCTACATACAGACTCTTACCGGTGTGGTAGGAAATCGCAAACCCCTGGAAATTGCACATCCCGGGCATTGCGATTTACTAGGAAATCACAACCCCCCCATGCAATCGCAAACCCCCCATGCTTTGTAGCATTTATCACCCCAAGAATGGCAGCTATATGTTTGATTTTGAACTTCTACCAGATCTGGGGGGACAAAATGGATTCAAGGAGGATCAAGATGGATTAATCCTAATGAAAACATCTTTGCGATAGTCCAGTTTGTAATTCTCTGCTCACATGCTCCGAAAACGGTAATGATACAGATAGTTGTACCGGCTTTTCTTAATGATATAGTCTAGTATCTTTGACACAAATTGACCTGTTCCCCTATCCTTCTTGTGAGTGATCGCAGTGAATATGGCCCTTGCTGTGACAGGCATGAAATAAAAAAAAATCAATTAATCCATCTTGTGAGGGATCCCCCTTATATAAAAATAAATGTGGCTTAATCATGCTTATATAAATTCAATATTTACATTAGACCAGTTCAAAATTCCAGCGTCACGGTGCATTGTGGGAATTTTACAAGCAAAACAAACCTGCACAAAGCACATGTGCTTGCTTTAAGGCTGCCAAACATGGGGGGTTTGCGATGTCCAGGGGGGATATCTGATTTCTTAGGAAATCGCAAACCCCCCATGCCCATATATGGTATGGGGCTTTGCGATTTCCTAGGAAATCACAAGTGGGGTTTGCGATTTACAGGCTTTGCGATTTCCTGCTACACCGGCACCATTCACAGTCCCGCTAACCTCTGGCTGTCTGACAGCCGCTGACCTTAGTTACAACACAACCTTACCTATCAGACACGTGACCAGTGCGTGACAATGCCGGACCGGCACCAGAACGAGGCTCACACAGCTACAGACCACGTGACGGCCTTACCCCCCACCAAACCCCACTCCCAATGTGGATAATTGTCACGTGAGCTAGGTAACTTGGCTCCCTCCAACAATAACAAATACATTTTAAAGCTCTTTACCAGGTTTTCCCAATTAGTGAAAGCTCAGTGTGGGTTTTGGACTTGACAGTAAGGATTTGTGTGTTTTTAGGGCGGGTGGGTGGGTTATAATTGGCCGGCATCACCACGCACTGAAGCCGGTCTGAGTGGCGGAGGTAAGGGTGGAACTGGAAGTGCTGGGTACCTTGTCGGCCCTCAGCAGGTGGCGCCTCTCTGCGAGTAGCGGCGACACTGGTTTGCCGGCCCGTGACGGGATGTCCTCATCGCCACGCTTCAACGCAAACGAACACACGTGTAGGACGCAGCAGGCACAGGCACAGGCACAGGGTCAGGCACCAGGCACAGGGCCAGGCACTAGGTACATGGCACCAGGCACCAGGTACACGGCACCAAACACCAGGCACCACACACCAGGTACATGGCACCAGGCACATGGTACATGGCACCACACATCAGGTACATGGCACCAGGCACACATCCGGGCACCAGGTACCGCACATGGCACCAGGCACACAACCTGGCACCAGGTACCGGGCACATGGCACCAGGCACATGGCCGGGCACCAGTAAGCAGGAATGTGAAGCCTGATCCTGAGAACCAGGCACACACAACCAGGCACCGGAAGTTGGTACCGGAAGTTGGTACCGTAAGTTGGTACCGGCAGCTGGTACCGGCAGCTGGTACCGGCAGCTGGTACTGGAAGCCGGCCTATCAAACTAATGCAATTTACTAAGTACTATTTGTGCACGGTTATTCCGGTATCCATAGGGCTACTGGGGTTAGCACACAGCTGCTAGGATAATTACAAGGTTACTGTGGTAACCCTAGAGATACTGGGGTTATCATAGGGTTATTCCGGTATCCATAGGGCTACTGGGGTTACCAGACATCTGTTAGGATAATTACAAGGTGACTGTGGTAACCATAGAGATACTGGGGTTATCATAGGGCTATTAGGGTATCCATAGGGCTACTGGGGTTACCACACAGCTGTTAGGATAATTACAAGGTGATTGTGGTAACCATAGAGATACTGGGGTTATCATAGGGCTATTAGGGTATCCATAGGGCTACTGGGGTTACCACACATCTGTTAGGATAATTACAAGGTGACTGTGGTAACCATAGAGATACTGGGGTTATCATAGGGCTATTAGGGTATCCATAGGGCTACTGGGTTACCACACAGCTGTTAGGATAATTACAAGGTGACTGTGGTAACCATAGAGATACTGGGGTTATCATAGGGCTATTAAGGTACCCAAAGAGCCACTGGGATTACCACACAGCTGTTAGGATAATTACAAGGTGACTGGTAACCATAGAGATACTGGGGTTATCATAGGGCTATTAAGGTATCCATAGAGCTACTGGGGTTATCATAGGGCTATTAGGGTATCCATAGGGCCACTGGGGTTACCACACAGCTGTTAGGATAATTACAAGGTTACTGAGGTAACCATAGTGCTACTGGGGTTATCATAGGGCTATTAGGTTATCCATAGGGCTACTGGGTTACCACACAGCTGTTAGGATAATTACAAGGTGACTGGTAACCATAGAGATACTAGGGTTATCATAGGACTATTAGGGTATCCATAGGGCTACTGGGTTACCACACAGCTGTTAGGATAATTACAAGGTGACTGGTAACCATAGAGATACTGGGGTTATCATAGGACTATTAGGGTATCCATAGGGCTACTGGGGTTACCACACAACTGTTAGGATAATTACAAGGTGACTGGTAACCATAGAGATACTGGGGTTATCATAGGACTCAGGGATGAAAGTTGTCTCTGGGAAAAAAAGCGGAAATGCTGATGTTGTCCCATAGGCTTAGCATTGTCAGGGAATCCCTGAAAATTCCCGGAAGTCGGATTTCATACATATTGGTATACGCTGATAGTGCTGCGCCGTTTGAAGCATGTATAAGTAGTATACGCTGCTAGTGCTGCGGCGTTTGCACCACATATCGGTATACGCTGATAGTGCTGCGGTGTTAGAAGCACGAATTAGTAGTATACGCTGCTAGTGCTGCGGCATTTGCACCACATATTAGTATACGCTGATAGTGCTGCAGTGTTAGAAGCACGTATTAGTAGTATACGCTGCTAGTGATGTGGCTTTTGCACCACATATTAGTATACGCTGGTGGTGCTGCAGCGTGAAATAACGTATTGATTGGCCGGTTGTTGGAGTTTTATGTCCTGGCAACATCTAAGGTCATATCAGGAAGGGTGCAACGTATTAGTATACATTTATAGCTACAGGAAAAATCCCGGAAATCCGCGAAATCGCGGAAATCTTTCATCCATGAGGACTATTAGGGTATCCATAGGGCTATTATGATAAGCCTAGGCCTATGAAGGTAAGTGGAGCCTATAGAGCTACTAGGGTAATCATAAGGTATTATGGTAAACATAGCAGGGTTTTTGCCAAAAAGTAAAATTCCATACACTTAAATTTTCTGAGGGTACAACTCTATACCCTCAAATTGTTGGGCTAATTTTGTTAAAAGGTTCTTTGAGAAGCCAGAGACAACAAAGCCAGCATCAATAATGAGTTAGACTGTTAGTATACAACAGTAATCATAGCAGTGTTCATAATTGACCAAGTGATGTGGACAAATAATATCCCCCTTCCCCTCCCCATTCTATGTACCCTCAAATTATTTTCTCGCGGAAACCCTGCATAGAGGTGTTATGACTATATTAATCATAGGGCTAGTGGTATAACCACAAGGCTAGTGGCATAACCACACGGCTAGTGGCATAACCACACGGCTAGTGGTATAACCACACGGCTAGTGGCATAACCACAAGGCTAGTGGCACTACCACAAGGCTAGTGGCATAACCACATGGCTAGTGGCATAACCACATGGCTAGTGGCGCTACCACATGGCTAGTGGCATAACCACATGGCTAGTGGTATAACCACAAGGCTAGTGATATAACCACAAGGCTAGTGGCATAACCACAAGGCTAGTGGCATAACCACAAGGCTAGTGGCATAACCACAAGGCTAGTGGCATAACCACAAGGCTAGTGGCATAACCACAAGGCTAGTGGCATAACCACAAGGCTAGTGGCATAACCACAAGGCTAGTGGCATAACCACATGGCTAGTGGCATAACCACATGGCTAGTGGCATAACCACATGGCTAGTGGTATAACCACATGGCTAGTGGCATAACCACAAGGCTAATGGTATAACCACATGGCTAGTGGCATAACCACAAGGCTAGTGGCATAACCACGTGGCTAGTATAACCACATGGCTAGTGGTATAACCACATGGCTAATGGAATAACCACATGGCTAGTGGCACTACCACAAGGCTAGTGGCATAACCACATGGTGAGTAAAGTAATCGTAGCACACCAGGGTTATCATAGGACTAGGACTAAGGGTTTCATAGGGGTACTACAGTAATCAGATTACCACCAGTCTAGGACTATGAGGTAATCCTAGCGCTACTTAGGAGACGTGAACTACAGTGTATTGGAATTATCATAGGGGTACTACAGTAATCAGATTACCACCAGTCTAGGACTATGAGGTAATCATAGCGCTACTTAGGAGACGTGAACTACAGTGTATTGGAATTATCATAGGGGATTACCACCAGTCTAGGACTATGAGGTAATCATAGCGCTACTTAGGAGACGTGAACTACAGTGTATTGGAATTATCACAGGGACTTAAACTTGGGTTATCATGAGACCTTTAAGGTTAACGGAGAGATAAATGCAGCAATATTGGGTTGTGGATATCGGGGTGCCCTTCATCAGGGTTCTGGTCGTACAGCATTGTTATTACTATATATCTGGGTTACCATGGTGATGGGTTTATAGGGTTAGATGCGTTATCACAACACTGTTATGGTAATCACAGCAATCAGTAGGGTTATTATGGAGCTGCTAGGACTGTTAAGAACTGGTTATAGCGCTATAACTGGTGATTACCAGTAACCAGTAATTACCAGTAACCAGTAATTACCAGCGGTGAGTTGAGACCCTTCTGTTGTTGACTATTTTGGGGTGAAGGTGTTCAACCATTTCTACTGCATTCAAAAGACCTCTCGCACCCCGCATCATGCCGCCACCTGCATCCCTACTTCCTGCATGGCGCCACCCGCATCCCGCAGCGTGGCGCCACCCGCATTCCCCCAGCATGGCGCCACCCGCATTCCCCCAGCATGGCGCCACCCGCATTCCCCCAGCATGGCGCCACCCGCATTCCCCCAGCATGGCGCCACCCGCATTCCCGCCACCCACAGCATGGTGCCACCCGCATTCCCCCAGCATGGCGCCACCCGCATTCCCGCCACATGGTACCACCCGCATCCCGCAGCATGGCGCCACCCGCATCCCTGCATCCCGCATCATGGCATCACCTGCATCCCTACTTCCCGCATGGCGCCACCCACATCCCGCAGCGTGGCGCCACCCGCATTCCCCCAGCATGGCGCCACCCGCATTCCCCCAGCATGGCGCCACCCGCATTCCCGCCACCCACAGCATGGTGCCACCCGCATTCCCGCCACCCGCATTCCCGCAGCATGGTACCACCCGCATCATGGTACCACCCGCATTCCCGCAGCATGGTACCACCCACATTCCCGCAGCATGGCACCACCTGCATCCCTACATCCCGCATGGCATCACCCACATCTCACAGCATGGCACCACCTGCATTCCCCCAGCATGGTGCCACCCGCATTCCCCCAGCATGGTGCCACCCGCATTCCCGCAGCATGGCACCACCCGCATTCCCGCCACCCGCAGTATGGTATCACCCGCATTCCCACAGCATGGCGCCACCTGCATCCCGCATGGCACCACCCGCATCCCACAGCATGGCACCACATGATCCCGCAGCATGGCACCACCTGCATCCCTACATCCCGCAGCATGGCACCACCTGCATCCTTGCAACCCGCAGCATGGCACCACCTGCATCCCTACATCCCGCAGCATGGCACCACCTGCATCCTTGCATCCCGCAGCATGGCACCACCTGCATCCTTGCATCCCGCAGCATGGCACCACCTGCATCCCTACATCCCGCAGCATGGCACCACCTGCATCCTTGCATCCCGCAGCATGGCACCACCTGCATCCCTACATCCCGCAGCATGGCGCCACCTGATCCCTACATCCCGCAGCATGGCACCACCTGCATCCCTACAGCACCATCATCCCCATCATCCTGCATCCCTACATCCCGCAGCATGGCACCACCTGCATCCCTACATCCCGCAGCATGGCACCACCTGCATCCCTACATCCCGCAGCATGGCACCACCTGCATCCCTACATCCCGCAGCATGGCGCCACCTGCATCCCTACATCCCGCAGCATGGCACCACCTGCATCCCTACATCCCGCAGCATGGCACCACCTGCATCCTTGCATCCCGCAGCATGGCACCACCTGCATCCTTGCATCCCGCAGCATGGCACCACCTGCATCCCTACATCCGCAGCATGGCACCACCTGCATCCCTACATCCCGCAGCATGGCACCACCTGCATCCTTGCATCCCGCAGCATGGCACCACCTGCATCCTTGCATCCTGCAGCATGGCACCACCTGCATCCCTACATCCCGCAGCATGGCGCCACCTGCATCTCGCAGCATGGCACCAACTGCATCCCACAGCAAGGTGCCACCTGCATTCCTACATCCTGCAGAATGGCGCCACCTGCATCCTACATCCCGCAGCAGGGTGCCACCTGCATCCCTGCATCCCACAGCATGGCACCACCCGCATCCCACAGCATGGCGCCACCCGCATCCTGCAGCATGGCACCACCTGCATCCATACATCCTGCAGTGTGGCGCCACCTGCATCATGCATCCTGTAGCCACCTGCATCCTGCAGCATGGCCCCCACCCGCATCCGGCAGCATGGCACCACCCACATTCCGGCAGCATGGCGCCACCTGCATCCCGCAGCATGGCGTCACCCACATCCCGCCGCATGGTGCCACCTGCATCCTACATCATTGTGCAACCTACATCCCTACATCTCGCAGCATGGCACCACCTGCATCCCAGAGCATGGCGCCACCTGCGACGTGCAGCATGACACCACCTGCATCCCTACAACCCACAGCACGGCACCACCTGCATCCTGCAGCATGGTGCCATCTGCATCCCGCAGCATGGTGCCACCTGCATCCCGCAGCATGGAGCTAACCGCATCCTGTATCCACCTGCATCCTGGCACCACCCGCATCCCGCAGCATGGCACCACCCACATTACGGCAGCATGGATCCACCTGCATCCCTACATCCCGCAGCATGGCGTCACCCACATCCCGCAGCATGTCGCTACCTGCATCCTACAGCATGGCACCACCTGCATCCCTACATCCCGCAGCATGGCACAACCTGCATCCCACAGCATGGCTCCACCTGCATCCTGCAGCATGGTGCCACCTGCATCCCACAGCATGGCGCCACCCGCATCACGGCACCACCTGCATCCCACAGCATGGCTCCACCTGCATTTATTTAATGCAGAATGACGAGGTTATGAAACCATTATTTTTATAATTATTTGAAAAGTGGAAATAACTTTCTCTAAGTGCTTCAGATATAAGGGAATAAAGCTCAGATATTAAACACACATCACCAATAAGCTTGTAACCATAGAAACAAATAAAATCACTCCAATGGGCAGCAGTGGCGCCCTCTTGAAGAGTGGCAGGAAATTAGTGGAGGCACTAATGCCAGGGTGAAGTGATAGGTGCGCTGTTAATGGGTTAAAGCAACTTGATGTAATGCAGATGCGGTGTCTTAGATATTGAGTGAGTAATGAACAATGAGAACATACATTAATAAAGGATAGCGAATGTTATATAACTGCTGAATGTAAATAAGTAACGAAATCGCAAGTAAACTCTAAATGAGTCATTCTCTAAAACTGGGCACAAAAGTGTGACATGGAAACCAAAAGTGAAAACCTTCCAAATAATAGCAAACATCCTTCCAAATAATAGCATAATCCAATTTCCTATGAAGGTTTGCATGCTGTGCATATGTCAGAGTTGAACAAAATGAGTTTCCTTTTTTTAATTAGATCTTATACAAATTGAGCAATACATTAATATCACTCGTGTAACATGAAAATCAAACACACATCCAGAACCTCATTTTAACATATACAACATAGTCAAACAAGATTTGATTGATTACTGTTAAGCAGACAAGGTTATAACTTACAAGGAAAAAGTTGAAAAATAAGTTGAAAAAAAGTTTGGCTACATGTATAGTGTCAATGTGTAAATTTTCACATTTTCACTCTAGCGCAAAATCATACAATTATAATTTTGATCTTTGGTGGGATAAATTCAATACATGAAAAACTGCTAACATACCTAATAAACAGAGGCTACACTAATTATTTGACTTGCTATCAATAAAACAAAGACTTAATTATCAGCATCGTAACATGGAGACCAAATATGTGGTGCCCAGTTTTGGAGAATGACCCAAATACAACATGCAGACAAACTGGTGGACTGTTTGACAAGACGCTACAACATTTACACACTGGGTCGTGCAAATCGAGTACAGGCACTCAGACACCAGTGAGAAGGACGTTATTATACAGACAAGTATTATACAGGTTACTGTGTAGGTATTATACAGACGTATACTGCGTGTACCTTGTACTAGGCTTGTGTATAGAAAATTAACAACCGGTCTTTATCGATATAAACAGCCAATATTAAAATCGTTCATATATTTTAAGCTAAATTAAAACTTGTATTTAAAACTATTGTTTTCAACTCAAAAGACACAAGAAACTGAAGTTCAAGTATGTTTAAACAAAAGATTGAGATGTAACTTCTTTTTAAATATATATATTGTTCCAGCAATTACGTCTATTTTTTTAAAAGTTATATACATTATTTATTTACATTTCTTGGAACCAGTTAACTCATAACATATACTTATAGACCTATTTCATGTGACATCAGCACGGGTATCTAGGTCAGTGCGCGCGGCTTTTGGCTGAAGGACGACACACTGACACACTGCAAACTCAATGGCTATGAGCAATCTTCATAGAGAAAGGGTGAAATATCTCTAAAACCACACCACTTAGAAACAAACTGCTTGGTACACATATAGAAAACATATTCAACGAATAGATTATATTAAATTTATACGGTTAGGGGTCTGAATTTCTAGTAATTTTGAATCAAATAAACGTTTTGCACTGCACATACCGGCAAACTCAGTGCATTGTCAATGGCCGTGAGCACATTGTCAATGGCCGTGAGCAATCTTCTTACAGAAAATGTGAAATATCTCTGAAACCACACCACTTAGAAACAAACTGCTTGGTACACATATATAAAACATATTCAACGAATATATTATATTAAATTCATAAGGTTAGGCTTCTGCATTTCTATCAATTTTGAATCAAATTAATGTTTTGCACTGCGCGTACCGGCAAACTCAGTGGCAGTGTGCATTTGTTCTGCAGCCAAGCTGCGCGCGCATACACAATGTTTACAAACATTGAAATAGGTCTATACTGAAGATAACAGTCTGACTTCAGCTGCCAGACCCCACAGATACCTTCAGATATTGAATGTTTTATGTTGTTGCTTTAAAAAAAAAAAATGTATTCCCTTCTTTTTATTCTTTTCTTCCTTTAATTAAAAAAAAGAAGAAAGAACTGTACTTTAAACCCATGCCATACTTGCCAAGACAGGTACAGAAAGAGCTGGGCACACAGTTCCCCCACACACCCACAGCCAGACACACCCACCCCCCACTCACCGGTGACGGCCTGGTGGCGCCTCCTGGCGGCGCCCCGTTCGGCACGCAGGGCACGTTCAGCTGCTTCAGCGCCAGGTTGCGCATGTGCTGGATGCGGTTCTTCATCTCCTTCGGGTAAGGTGTCGGTTTCCGCTCCAGCTTCCCCTGCACACAGCAAGCGGTACATTCAAGATGGTGGCTCATCTGAGCAGGTAATGCGGTTCCGTCCTTCTCGTGGCTTATTTTTGGGGTTACATTCGTTGATTAAGCAGGAGAAATTTCACTCGCGAACAAATGATCTTCCTTATTCCACTCCTCCTTGCCCTATTCGAGTAACTCTGAGTGCCAGGCTAGATAGCGACAAGTGTAAATTGGTTTGGTTCAGCCAGGGCTTGGACCTGGAGTTTGAATCTCAAGATCTACCAAATGGAAAGTAGGTAGTGAACTGATCAGGCCACGCCATTAGGTAGATTACACGAGCTACCTTACCGCCAGGTAGCGGCCCCTTCTGCACTTACCCTTATGTCAGGTATACATGATCTACCTTACCGCCAGGTAGCGGCCCCCTCTGCACTTACCCTTATGTCAGGTATACATGATCTACCTTACCGCCAGGTAGCGGCCCCCTCTGCACTTACCCTTATGTCAGGTATACATGATCTACCTTACTGCCAGGTAGCGGCCCCCTCTGCACTTACCCTTATGTCAGGTATACATGATCTACCTTACTGCCAGGTAGCGGCCCCCTCTGTACTTACCCTTATGTCAGGTATACATGATCTACCTTACTGCCAGGTAGCGGCCCCCTCTGCACTTACCCTTATGTCAGGTATACATGATCTACCTTACCTGCCAGGTAGCGGCCCCCTCTGTACTTACCCTTATGTGGTAACATGATCTATGAGGTACGCCCCCTTGCCTTCTTATGCAGGTTACTATTACTACTCCAGGTAGCCTCCCTCTGTACTTAACCCTTATGTCGGATACATGATCTACCTTACTGCCAGGTAGCGGCCCCCTCTGCACTTACCCTTATGTCAGGTATACATGATCTACCTTACCGCCAGGTAGCGGCCCCCTCTGCACTTACCCTTATGTCAGGTATACATGATCTACCTTACCGCCAGGTAGCGGCCCCCTCTGCACTTACCCTTATGTCAGGTATACATGGTCTACCTTACTGCCAGGTAGCGGCCCCCTCTGCACCTACCCTTATGTCAGGTATACATGATCTACCTTACCGCCAGGTAGCGGCCCCCTCTGCACTTACCCTTATGTCAGGTATACATGATCTACCTTACCGGCAGGTAGCGGCCCCCTCTGCACTTACCCTTATGTCAGGTATACATGGTCTACCTTACCGCCAGGTAGCGGCCCCCTCTGTACTTACCCTTATGTCAGGTATACATGATCTACCTTACTGCCAGGTAGCGGCCCCCTCTGCACTTACCCTTATGTCAGGTATACATGATCTACCTTACCGCCAGGTAGCGGCCCCCTCTGCACTTACCCTTATGTCAGGTATACATGATCTACCTTACCGCCAGGTAGCGGCCCCCTCTGCACTTACCCTTATGTCAGGTATACATGATCTACCTTACCGCCAGGTAGCGGCCCCCTCTGCACTTACCCTTAGTCAGTATACATGATCTACCTTACCGTCAGGTAGCGGTCCCCTCTGCACTACCCTTATGTCAGGTATACATGATCTACCTACTGCCAGGTAGCGGCCCCTCTGTTACCCTTTGTCAGGTTTGTTTGGTGGTGTTACCCTTATGTCAGGTATACATGATCTACCTTACTGCCAGGTAGCGGCCCCCTCTGCACTTACCCTTATGTCAGGTATACATGATCTACCTTACCGCCAGGTAGCGGCCCCCTCTGCACTTACCCTTATGTCAGGTATACATGATCTACCTTACCGCCAGGTAGCGGCCCCCTCTGTACTTACCCTTATGTCGGGTATATATGATCTACCTTACCGCCAGGTAGCGGCCCCCTCTGCACTTACCCTTGTCATGTCAGGTATATAATCTACATTACTGCCAGGTAGCGGCCCTCTAGCACTTACCCTTGTTGGTTCAGACACACGACCTACATTACCACCTGGTGTTGTCCCTCTCTGCACTTACCCATTTCGTGTCAGATATATGACCTACATTACCACCTGGTGTTGTCCCTCTCTGCACTTACCCATTTTGTGTCAGATATATGACCTACATTACCACCTGGTGCTGTCCCTCTCTGCACTTACCCATTTCGTGTCAGATATATGACCTACATTACGACCTGGTGCTGTCCCTCTTTGCACTTACCTATTTCGTGTCAGATATATGACCTACATTAACACCTGGTGCTGTCCCTCTCTGCACTTACCCATTTTGTGTCAGATATATGACCTATATTACCACCTGGTGCTGTCCCTCTCTGCACTTACCCATTTCATGTCAGATATATGACCTATATTACCACCTGGTGCTGTCCCTCTCTGCACTTACCCATTTCGTGTCAGATATATGACCTACATTACTGCCTGGTGCTGTCCCTCTCTGCACTTACCCATTTCATGTCAGATATATGACCTACATTACCACCTGGTGCTGTCCCTCTCTGCACTTACCCATTTCGTGTCAGATATATGACCTACATTACCACCTGGTGTTGTCCCTCTCTGCACTTATCCATTTCGTGTCAGATATATGACCTACATTACCACCTGGTGCTGTCCCTCTCTGCACTTACCCATTTCGTGTCAGATATATGACCTACATTACCACCTGGTGTTGTCCCTCTCTGCACTTATCCATTTTGTGTCAGATATATGACCTAGATTACCAGCTGGTGTTGTCCCTCTCTGCACTTACCCATTTAGTGTCAGATATATGACCTACATTACCACCTGGTGCTGTCCCCCTCTGCACTTACCCATTTCATGTCAGATATATGACCTACATTACCGCCTGGTGCTGTCCCTCTTTGCACTTACCCATTTCGTGTCAGATATATGACCTCTCTGCACCGCCTGGTGCTGTCCCTTTCTGCACTTACCCAGTTTGTGTCAGATATATGACCTATATTACCACCTGGTGCTGTCCCTCTCTGCACTTACCCATTTCGTGTCAGATATATGACCTCTCTGCACCGCCTGGTGCTGTCCCTTTCTGCACTTACCCATTTTGTGTCAGATATATGACCTACATTACCACCTGGTGCTGTCCCTCTCTGCACTTACCCATTTCGTGTCAGATATATGACCTACATTACCACCTGGTGCTGTCCCTCTCTGCACTTACCCATTTCATGTCAGATATATGACCTACATTACCGCCTGGTGCTGTCCCTCTCTGCACTTACCCATTTCATGTCAGATATATGACCTATATTACCGCTCGGTGGTGGCCCTCTCTGCACTTACCCTTATCATGTCAGGTATATATGATCTATATTACCGCCCGGTCGCGGCCCCCTCTGCACTTACCCTTATCATGTCAGATATATGACCTATATTACCGCCCGGTGGCGGCCCTCTCTGCACTTACCCTTGTCATGTCAGATATATATGACCTATATTACCACACGGTGGTTGAAAACTCAGGGGCATGAAAACTTTTCACAGTAATACTTATTAAACACAGCATACAACTGCAACATAAAAAGTTTACAGGCAGCACTATTAGGTCCAGCATTACCACAAACATCTGATGCGAAAATCTAGCACCAGTCACGCCAACTAACATCAATTCTTACAAAAAGTATGCTGCCGTCTTTGAAACAAGGCACTTACTGGTTCTTCGACAGCGTCAAAGTCAAAATGTATTCGCTGCCTCGTCTTGCGCTCCTCCTCCCACAGCGAAGGGTGAAAGCTGCCATGTTCGCTGTACACATCTGTAAAAGTAGGTCACACTGAGAAGGTGAAGAACAGGCATACAAGTCGGCCAGCAGGGGGCGCCACCACACCGAGCAGATGAGCAGCAGGCGTACAAGTCGCACCCAGCCGTCAGGGGGCGCCAGGTGCACATCCGAGCCGTGATGCCGCCATTAAAGGAACCGGAAATGGCCTGGGACGCCCAGTTCTGAACTCTGACAAATGCTCTCCAGCAGATCTTGGGATAACATATATATCTAAACATGTGATATGAAAGTGATAGGAAGGTATAAGGTCTCACTATGCAGTCTCTGTTTGACTTGCGGTTTTTGTAGTTGCTTGCAATGGTTGTGTTTAATTGGGTTTACGTGGATCTTATTATTTGCTCGGTATTCTAATACAAATCAACAATCTAACAAACCCGGATGTGCAATAATTTCGTTACAGAACTGAACACGTATATATTTGGCATTTGCATTGTGCCACCTGAGCAACAGCGGTTATACGCACAGTTGTGGAGAACATCTATATCAGTACCGAAGTCACCATCCTGGGCCTGTATGCAGGACTCGGTGGTAGCGGCGTTTGGTGGTACAGCCTATTACCGGGTAGCTATCGCCGACGTCGGGAACTGTGTCAAGTGCTAAGCAGGAGCGCGTAAGACTTTGATTATAGCTACACGTGAAGTTATTTATAGATTTGGGAAATCCCTCTGCATCTGAACCCTTTATTAGGCTTAAATCTATTCAATGCGACCATATTTAACAGAATTACGTACGCAATAAGTGAAATTTGATCAATTTAACCCTAAATTCAAAGCATTATTAAGGCTACCGCCGCATTGGCGGCGATATTAATAGTAATATTTTCGAATCGACGAAAACGTAAACAAATCGCCGCAGTCGCCGCATCGACGTCGCTGTCCATACTGGCGGCGGCGGCGGTTTGTTGACTGTACCTTCGTCGATTCGAAATTATAACTATTAATATCGCCGCCAATGCGGCGGTAGCCTTAAGGAGGGTTCGAATTTAGGGTTAAATTGATACAATTTCACTTATTGTGTATGTAATTCTGTTAAATATGGTCGCATTGAATAGATTTGGGCCTAATGCACTCGCTATACGTCCTATCTACCAGGGGTAGCGTACCACCGTTTACGGGTTTGGTGTTAGGCCTATCACCGACTCGCGCATCCAACTTTTCGCCGCTACCCGCAAAATTCCCGACTACCACCGTTTGGCTGCGCTGCCACCGAATAGCACCGGCTCCTGCATACGGGCCCTGGTGCATAACCAGTCCTTTTAAATCACTTTAATTCTTTTATTTGTTCCATAAAGACTAAAATTGCATTTATTTACAAATATGTACCTAGTCATAACAAAGTGAAACAGTTGCGCCAACATAACCGTCAACAAGACCAGCATCAATGTGATACTGGAAGAGCACAGTATTTACCACCATTCATAGAGTTAACTAACGCAGTCACTGTTATTCAGCTATTTTGTATTCAACGTTCTAATGAAAATCCTTAGATGCTATATTAGGTCTTGACTAATCCTGAACTAAAGAAAAGCCAGAATAAAAGCTGTTGTCCAGAGACGGTATGGATATTCAGCACAGACACATGCAAGCCACGCCACGCAAACCACCACAAACAAACGAGTGTCTGCTTGTGGGGGTTTTATGTCCTAGCAACATCTAAGGTTATATCAGGATGGGTACCGACTTGTGATAGTGCGCACTCATGGTGACTTTATGGTACTATCCCACTGGGAGACGAGGCCACTAGCACCATGACCCGATATCCTACTCAGTCACATTGTGCTGTCCAGTCCTTGCCCTATCCTAGTAATGCCGAGCGACCCCGCCAGGTAGCGACAAGTCTCACTTTTGTCAGTCATTGGCTTGACTCGGCCGGGAGTAGAACTCCCGACCTTCCGCATGGGAAGCCTGCACAGTACCGATTGGGCCACTGCGTCCGGTTGAAATAATTGTCTTATCTCCTACTGAAGTTAACTTACAGAAGTTACAAGAAGTTCACGTAAGACTAAGAAGCGCCATTGGCGGAGGCTGCATGAATGGAACCAGGCGGACATGGCTGGTGCGACTTGCGCACTGCGTACTCACCATCGTTGTCATCCTGCGGCTGCTGCGGAAGCAGGTAACATGTGAGTATTCGCTGTCCGGTGTCTATGTCGATGTCCGGTTGTAGCCGAATCAGCGGCTTTGTCTGCAAAGTGAAACAGCTCGGTTTAGTGTCAGTCGAGCAGGTCGGGGTGGCACCGGGCACTTGGGGGTCAGTTCAGTTGTTGGAGCTTTACGTCCTGGCAACATCTAAGGTCATATCAAGACAGGTACCGATTTGTGACAGTGCACACTCATGGTGACTTTATAGTGCTGAACCACTGGGAAATCAGTCCACCGGCACCATGACCTGATATCCCACTGTAATATTATCCTGACACTGCGCCAACCAGTCCAGTCCTTGCCCTATCCTAATAATGCAGAGTGCCTGGCTAGGATTAGGAAGCGACAAGTATCAATGTTTAAGTCATTGGATTGACTCGACCAGGGTTCAAACAAGTGGGTTCGATTCCCACGATCTACCAAAACGAGGGACGGATGCTCAACTCATTCGGCCACCCCGCCTGGTCGGGCAGTTCAGGACTCACTCGTAGAATAATTGGTTTAAGTTGACATATGTTGTAGGGTAAGTTCCGTTTGTGTACCCGCATATATGCAAGAATGAAAGTGGTCTCCGGCAAAAAAACACGGAAATAAAACTGACATTATTACATCGACGGAAGATTTCCGTGAAAACGCGCCCCCCCCCCAATAGGATTAGCACTGTTAGGGAATCGCGGGGAAAAAGGCGGAAGTGAGGTTTCAACTATCTTTGTTGTGATTATATTATCACACATACCTAACATCAAAGGTCATATAAGAACGGGTTTTCGAAATAACCAATTGTTGTCATATTCATCCCGATTCCTTAACAATTTGCTTAATATTAATTGGTAAATATAAAAAATGGCGGAAATCCATGAAATCGCGGAGATCTTAGATCCCTGCGGATGTATGTTTTTGAGGGTTACCGCTGGCATGTAAGACTCACCTGGTTTTCAGACAACCACAGCGCCTGTAGCTCCTTGAGGCGTGTGAGGCTGTAGGGCAGGCACCGGATCTTGTTGTCGCTCAGGTTGAGAACGCGCAGTCGCGGGATCCGCCCAATCTCATCCGGAATGTACATCAAGTTGTTACTGCGGAACGACAGCACTGTCAACCCGCTACAGCTGCCCAACTGTTGGCGGAACATACAAGGAACATTCACTGTGTGACAGACAACCTACTGTTAAACTGACAGAGTAACATACACAGGGATACTATACTGTTAAACTGACAGAGTAACATACACAGGGATACTACAGTCACTGTGTGACAGGCAACCTACTGTTAAACTGACAGTAAGATACACAGGGATACTACAGTCCCTGTGTGACAGACAACCTACTGTTAAACTGACAGAGTAACATACACAGGGATACTACATTCACTGTGTGACAGGTGACCTACTGTTAAACTGACAGAGGAACATACACAGGGATACTACATTCACTGTGTGACAGGTGACATACTGTTAAACTGTCAGAGGAACATACACAGGGATACTATAGTCACTGTGTGACAGGCAACCTACTGTTAAACTGACAGAGGAACATACACAGGGATACTACATTCACTGTGTGACAGACAACCTACCTATTGTTAAACTGACAGAGGAACATACACAGGAATACTATAGTCACTGTGTGACAGGCGACCTACTGTTAAACTGACAGTAACATACACAGGGATACTACATTCACTGTGTGACAGGTGACATACTGTTAAACTGTCAGAGGAACATACACAGGGACACTGCAGTCACTGTGTGACAGGCAACATACTGTTACACTGATAGAGGAACATACACATGGATACTATAGTCACTGTGTGACAGGCAACCTACTGTTAAACTGACAGAGTAACATACACGGAGATGCTACAGTCACTGTGTGACAGACAGCCTACTGTTAAACTGACAGAGGAACATACCCAGGGATACTACAGAAAACATGGTAGTTACTGTACATACAAAACCTTATTCCCTGTTACGGTGGCGCCACCTGATGTAAAACTGCATCACCAACTCATATTTGTTCCAATGATAGTCACCAGTGCCTGCCATCACACCAGGTGGCGCCAGTTGACGGGTGAGATGGCGAGGTCACGGTTCACTGACTACGTCCAAGTCTCCCAGCTCACTACAGGGCCCGTATTCGATTAACACGACCCGGGCGACTAGGATCACCCCAGTTGCTAGAATTTCAAATCGAACACCGTGAGTGGAGTCCACAAAAACATGTGCCGTGTGCAAAAAGTCCCGACCCCCAGTAACCCATGTCTTGGCTGGGGTTGGCTAGGAGCGATGACGTCACATTTGTGCTGGTACCGTCCTGCAGCAGTGCAAGTCCTATGTGTGTTATGTGTGTTTTTTGTGTGTGTGGTTAAAAATAAATAAATCAGCTTAATTAAATGGAAATATATCTAAACTATGCAAGCAAAAAATGCTTTAAATCCTATTTTGCTGTAGTTATATCGGTTATTTAAAAAAAGAACATGTTTTGGATTAAGCCACCATTTTGTCCACCCCGAGCATGGAGAAGCGTGTTCGTTTATTCAACCCGAGTCTGTAGGATGTGCGCATGCGCCAAAAAGTACTCGGGTGACCCGAATTGATTAACCAAATACGCCCATGGTGACCACTCCACTCCCAGCACCAGAACCAAAACGAGGCAGTGTTCGTCTCAGTCTGCTTCCCACAGGTCACTCTGCACCAGGAACCTCCGTGTCTACGCATCCGGATCACAGGGAGCCGGTGCAGTGCGTGGGGTCACACTGCACCAGGAACCTCCGTGTCTACGCATCCGAATCATAGGGAGCCGGTGCAGTGCATGGGGTCACACTGCACCAGGAACCTCCGTGTCTACGCATCCGAACCACAGGGAGCCAGTGCAGTGCGTGGGTCACACTGCACCAGGAACCTCCGTGTCTACGCATCCGGATCACAGGGAGCCGGTGCAGTGCGTGGGGTCACACTGCACCAGGTTCCGGATTCATCATAAGCGGACTAAATTTGTGCTAAAAATAATGCGTCTTTGTGAGATGACCTGTTGCGTGGGAGACGGGTACCACATCTAACCGGTCACCCTACCCTGGTCACAGTCAGACTCCAGTCACATGACACTTGAGACCACTTGCGACAAAAAACAACATAGGTCACCAACCTCCCTGCGACCAAAGCAAAAATATGTAGGAATAAAAAGGGTTCGTGACTGCTGCCAAAGACCAGGGAAAACATGTTTGTGATTGGTTGGTGATACGTTAGCAATTTGTTGGTGATTGGTCAGCGAGGGGTCGAGGACTGGGCCCGTATTCATGGGGCGGTGTTAGTGCCCACACCGAATTTTGGCGGGCACCACACGGGAAGAAGCGCTAGCCGCCGACTGTAGCCTAGGCTAAGCTACCCTGCTTTCATATTAGGGTTAACGGCGGTGTTAGGTACCAATTAGGCCCAAATCTATTCAATGCTATCATATTTAACAGAATTACATACTCTAAAAGTGAACTTTCATCAAATTAACTGCAAAATCAAACCGATATTAACGCCGCCACTACATCGGCGGCGATATTAATATTGTCGATCGACGAATGTAAACAAAACAAATCACTGCTGCCACCCGTCGCCGCCGCCACATCGGCGGCGATATATTAGAGCCAAATCTATTCAATGCCATCATATTTAACAGAATGACATACTCTAAAAGTGAAATTTTATCAAATTAACCGCAAAATCGAACCGATATTAACGCCGCCGCTACATCGGCGGCGATATGAATATTGTCGAATCGACGAATGTAAACAAAACAAATCGCCGCCGCTGCCGCCGGCGATATATTAGAGCCAAATCTATTTAATACTATCATATTTAACAGAATTACATACTAAATAAGTGAAATTTGGTCAAATTAAACCCAAAATCGAAGCGATATTAATGCCGCCGCAATATTGTTAAATAGCGGTGCTCGCCGGGAATAGGCTCAGAGGGATTTCCCAAATCTATAAATAAGTACACGGTTTGCTATCCGCACCGGTTTGGGCATCGGTGCATACGGCTTGACCTAATTCACCAAGCCGGTGCTAGCTACCCCAGAGCTAGCGTGTAGCACCGGCTATGCGTAGCACCAGCCCATGCATACGGGCCCTGGTCAGGGACTAATTTGTGACTGATGTGTGACTGATTTGTGACTGATGTGTGACTGGTTTGTGATTGATTGTGGTTTGATTGCAGATCAGTCCCAAATGAGTCCCAGACCAATTGCTGACTAAACGCTGACCGATCCCCGACAGGTTCCTCGACTGATCGCTAACCTATGAAAATGTTTGGCGATCTCCTGGGGACCATTTTGGTCACAAGGAGGTTTTTGTCGCAACACCTGCAACCTCCTTACGACCAAAAAGGTCGCCAGGAGGTTTGGCAACCAGTTAGGACCACATCGAGACCTTTTTGCGACCACCCAGTTCATCTTTACCACAAGGCAGTCGCAAGCTTAGTGTGGCTGGCAAGAGCAAGCATCAAAAGAATGTACCACAAAGTCTAAGAATGGCAGCGCACTCACCTCTGGGGGAATGTCGTAGATGAAGTTCTCGTCAGAGTACATGGTCCGCAGGTGGCGCAGGAAACCGATACTCGGCGGAATCTCCTCAAGGTCATTCGCGCTTATGTTCAGCTCCGACAGCGAAACCAGCCTGGAAGGTCAAGCCAAGGTCAGCTCAATTCAAGGTCAACAGCACAAGGTCAATAGCACAAGGTCAATAATGTGCCCTAACTTATAGCTTAGCTGTTATAAAGAAAAGAGATAATTCTATTTTTCACCAACAGCGGAGTGTTTGAAGGGTAAATATGGAACACAGTGTGTACACTACACAGGAAAGTTTTGCGGGACTTTATTGTGAAAGGGAAAACTGGGTGCAATCTGGGGGCGCGGTGTCCTGGTGGTGTGCCACTGTCTTTACGTACAAGGGATACTTACGCTACAGAAGCACAGATTGATAAGTTCTTACCCGCCAATCGAGAAGGGCAGAGACGTGAGCCGGTTGTCGTCGATCTTTAATGTCGTCAGGTTACATAACCGCCCTGCGAAGTGAACACAGCGAAGCAGGCGCGAACACCATCAGTCATGCAAACATCTTAAATACGGCTTCTGCTTAATAAACACAGCTCCTGCTTAATAAACTAGGTCACTAAAAAGTCTTGCTTAAAGTTGCATAGTCCAATCGTTTTGAGTTTGTCATTTTCTGAGATAACTATATTATGTTGGTTGTTATCACCCACCTTACTTTAGTTTGAAGTAACTTTTATTTTAAATTGCTAACTTTTGAGATATTTGAAGTGCAACCATATCAAATTAATTTCAGCAAGCAGACCAAATTTCAAACACCATAGGCTTCTAATTGCTATTAAATTGCCTCAGTGTTCCCTTCTATGTGGCGACAAATGTTTATTAATTGCTTCAGTATCTAAGTTAGATATGTAGAATCAAATCTAGATATTTGTTTTGGTTTTGAAAATTTGATGTTTTCATCGGACTATGCAGCTTTAAGGTAAAGCGACAGACATTGATGAGATCAACCAGTTATTGAGGCGCAATGGATTCTGAGTCTTCAGTTAGGTGAAGGCGCGGATCAACATGGGTCCCCAGGGCTGAGGGCGCTGAATCATGAATTATGGGTAATCTTGTTTACTGTTGGTTGTTGGAGTTTTACATCTTGGCAACATTAAAGGTCATATCAGGACGAGTACCGACTTGTGACAGTACGCACTCATTCTCTTTTTACAGTTTATGTATGTCATGCATGCTTAAGCTTATTGCTGTAACCGGAAATTCAAAGTTGCATAGTCTGATGGCTTTGAGTTTCGGTCATTTTCTGAGATAAATACATGAGGTTGATCGTTATGATCTACCTTACTTTAGTTTGAAGTAACTTTGCCTTAAAATGATTAACTTAGGATATATTTGAAGTGAAAAGATGCAAAAGTCAAGTTGGCGTGCTTGTCTAAATTCTAAGCCTATAGGCTTTAGCAGTAACAGGTTCTTATAATTCCGCTTACTATACCTTTTAAGTTCTATGCAGCAACGAATGCTTAATAAGTGCACCAGTATCATACATCAGTAAGTCCTACTTTTGGAAGACGATGGCTGACAAGGCGCAACTAAGATTACATATGTTCTACACTAACTCCTACTTTCGGAAGACGATGGCTGACAAAGCATGACTAAGATTACCTATGTTTTACGCTAACTCCTACTTTTGAAAGACGATGGCTGACAAAGCATGACTAAGATTACCTATGTTTTACACTAACTCCTACTTTTGGAAGACAATGGCTGACAAAGCGTGACTAAGATTACCTATGTTTTACGCTAACTCCTACTTTTGGAAGACGATGGCTGACAACGCATGACTAAGATTACCTATGTTTTACGCTAACTCCTACTTTTGAAAGACGATGGCTGACAAGGCATGACTAAGATTACCTATGTTTTACACTAACTCCTACTTCTGAAAGACGATGACTAACAAAGCGTGACTAAGATTACCTATGTTTTACACTAACTCCTACTTTTGGAAGACGATGGCTGACACGGTGCGACTAAGATTACCTATGTTCTCCGGCAGCTGCTGCAACAGGTTGGTGGAGAGGTGAAGGTCGCCCAGGTTGATGCACCCGTCCAGTTCGTTTGGTAAGACCTCAATCCGGTTTTTCGAGGCGTCAAGGAACATGAGTTGTTTCAGCTGACCAATCGCCTGAAGAGAGAACCCTGGTTAGAACATCACGTGACCGTTAATTAGACCCAATAGGACATTAGGTTGGCATCTCAGCGGGCTGTCGGCCCGGTCACATTGCGCATCATGCCAGCAGTATGTCGGGAACACAGCCGACTGTTGGGTCACATTGCACATCACGGCGGCAGTATGTTGGGAACACAGCCGACTGTTGGGTCACATTGCGCATCACGGCAGCAGTATGTCGGGAACACAGCCGACTGTTGGGTCACATTGCGCATCACGCAGCAGTATGTCGGGAACACAGCCGACTGTTGGGTCACATTGCGCATCACGGCAGCAGTATGTCGGGAACACACCCGACTGTTGGGTCACATTGCGCATCACGGTAGCAGTGTGTTGGGAACACAGCCGACTGTTGGGTCACATTCCGGATCACGGCGGTAGTATGTCGGGAACACAGCCGACTGTTGGGTCGCACTCAGCGTCGGTTTGTGCACGGGCTACGCATTATGGGATACGTACAGACAGATGCAGGGGAGTGGCGAGGGTGCAGGGGGGGGGGGGTTAGTGGAGGGATATGTAGAGGAGGGATTGAGAGGGGGATCTGAAGTAGGGAGGGAGGATTGGAGGGGAGGTTTGGAAGGGAGGTTTGGAAGGGAGGTTTGGCCAGTGACAGGTTTGAGGTAGGTTTGAGATGGGAGGTTTGAGATTCAGGTTTGAGATGGAGGTTTGAGAGGGGAGGCTTGAGAGAGGAGGTTTGAGAGGGGAGGTTTGAGAGGGGAGGTTTGAGAGGGGAGGTTTGAGAGGGGAGGTTTGAGAGGGGAGGCTAGAGAGGGGAGGTTTGAGAGGGGAGGTTTCACGGCAGGGAGCCTTGTGGGAGGTTGATTATGGCGCGTGTCAATGGTTGCGTACAGAATACAGTAAAGTAAGCAGACGACTCTGACAATCAGTAGTACACATTCAAACCTGCAGGTGGCGCCACTGCAGCCAGTAAACAAGCACCAGCCTGAGATCAGGCTTTAACTTTAGCTTACGGTTTGTTTGTTTGTTGTTGTTGTTTTACGTCCTAGCAACATCTGGGGTCATATCAGGACAGGAACCGACTTGTGACACTCATGGTGACTTTATAGTGCTGCCCCACTGGGAGATGAGGCCACCAGCATCATGGCCTGATATCCCACTCAGTCAAATTATCATGACACTGAGCCAACCAGTCCTTGCCCTACCCTAATAACGTGCACAAGCAAAGAATGCCCATATGTGTGTAAGAAGCCACACCCTACATTGGCGAATAGACTACATCACGGTTCCGACTGCGCATGCGCTGAAAACGGCTTTGGGAGCAAAGCAAAGGCGTACAGCCATTGAGTTTGCCAATACGCGCAGTGAAAAACATCAGGTTTATTCAAAATTAATAGAAATCCAAAACCCTAACCTTATCAATTTAATATAATCTTTTTGTTAAACATGTTTTCTATACGTGTTCCAAGCGGTTTGTCTCTAGGTGGTGTGGTTTTATCAATATTTTACTTTTTCTGTATGGAGATTGTTCACTGCCATTGACAATGCATTGAGAACTCTGGCTATGGCCCTAACACTAGTCTGAGTGCCTAGATCTTTTTTAATCTAAATGCACATGGCACAAGATGTCCTGATTATATTGATGCAAATGCAATGCTGGATAAAAGATTAATATCTTAATTGATTACATATATTTTTTTAGTTGGTATACTATGTTTCAAATAAGAGCTGAGATGAGCTGAAACTAGCACATTTCATAGCTGCACCCAGTGTATTAGCATGTGCCATGTGCTTTTGGGGGGGTTGTTTTGCTCTGACGCATCCCACAATGCACGGCGTCGCTGGAACCGTGATGTAGTCTATACAGAAGCTCTTCCTGTTGCGACCGGTGGCTTTATCCCCTGGCGGCTGATACCATCACTAAACACCAGCTTATTTTGACATTAAAGGTACTCCATATGGGATGGGCTGGGAAGTTTTGCACGCTGAGAAACTACCCAGCATTATGTGTATATCCAGTTCCATTTTGGTGTCATACACCAAGTAACAAATCTATAAATTAGACGGGATGGCCAAATAAGTTGAGCCCCGCTTCCCGTGTGGCAAAGACACAAGCCGATTCAAACCAGCGACCAAATATGTATACTTGCCACATGACAAGCCGACCTAATCAAAATCCAGCCACTTTAACAAACAAGGTCTGTAAAGAAACACCACTCACCAAAAAGGGCCGTCTAACACCGGCCACAAACAGGCCATCCTATAAACACAACCTGTAAACCAACGCTGCTGACTGAACATGGCTTTGTCAACACTGGCCACAAACAGGCCATCCTATAAACACACCTTGTAAACAAACGCTGCTGACTGAACACGGCTTTGCGAACATTGGCCATCCTGCAAACACAACCTGCAAACAAATGCTGCTGACTGAACATGGCTTTGCAAACACTGGCCATCCTATAAACAAAACCTTAAACAAATGCTGCTGACTGAATACGGCTTTGCGAACATTGGCCATCCTGCAAACACAACCTGCAAACAAATGCTGCTGACTGAACATGGCTTTGCGAACACTGGCCATCCTATAAACAAAACCTTAAACAAATGCTGCTGACTGAATACGGCTTTGCGAACACTGGCCATCCTGCAAACACAACCTGTAAACAAATGCTGCTGACTGAACACGGCTTTGCGAACACTGGCCATCCTGCAAACACAATCTGTAAACAAACGCTGCTGACTGAACACGACTTTACGAACACTGGCCATCCTATAAACACAACCTGTAAACAAATGCTGCTGACTGAACACAGCTTTGCGAAAACCGGCCACAAACAGGCCATCCTATAAAAATACTGTGTAAACAAACGCTGCTGACTGAACACGGCTGTGCGAATACTGGCCATCCTATAAACACAACCTGTAAACAAAAGCTGCTGACTGAACACGGCGGTGCGAATACTGGCCATCCTATAAACACAACCTGTAAACAAACGCTGCTGACTGAACATGGCTTTGCGAACACTGGCCATTCTGCAAACACAACCTGTAAACAAATGCTGCTGACTGAACACGGCTTTGCAAACACTGGCCATCCTATAAACACAACCTGTAAACCAACGCTGCTGACTGAACACGGCTGTGTGAACACTGGCCACAAAGAGGCTTTCCCCATTGACGCGTGTTCTTCAGATTCTTACTGCACACAAGTCACGTGATACCAAGGTGCCTTCTTCGATACTAGTATTACCAAATGAGGTCACTTCAATGCGGATCCACAGTAAACAATGAACATATCAGTAGAGTGTGCCGCAAGAACCAGGTCACTTTGATACGCTCCACAGTAAACAAAGACAATCTCAGTAGTGTGTGTCGTAAGAACCTAAGTCTGGGCAAATCTCGGCCTCATAGGTGGGCGAAGTGGTTTCAAATGGGTTTCAGCCTTTGGCTTCGGCCCATTTGAAACCACTCGCCTCTCCCACATGTAGGTAAAGATCATGTCCCTTGTTAAAGATCATGTCCCTTGTTCACAGGTTCACACACTGCACTCTACTTCCACTAGTCAGCGCCAGGCTAGCTTAGTGCTAACATAATCCACCAGGGGGCTCTTACCGCGGGCAGCGTGCAGATCTGGTTACTGTCGCACCACAGCTCGAGCAGACTGGTCAGCGAGCCCACCACTTCAGGCTGCAAAGAGACGAGAGCAGGGTCATCAGCAGGGTACCTCACGCACGCACTCACTCACTCACGCACGCACTCACTCACCCACACACTCACTACTCACTCACTACTCACTCACCCACCCACTCACTCACCGACTCACTCACTACTCACTCACCCATTAACTCACCCACTCACTCACCCACGCACGCACTCACGACTCACTCACCCACCCATTCACGCACTGACTACTCACTCACCCACCCACTCACCAATTTACTACTCACTCACTCACCCACCCATGTACTACTCACTCACTACTCACCCACTCACCTATCCACCTACCCACCACCCACTCACTCACCTACCCACTCACTACTCACTTAGCCACTCACTCGTTCACTCACACACCCACCTACCCACCCACATAAATGGAACTGCATTGTGGGATATGGAAATAGTTATGGGATAGGGAACTGAAGTACGGGAAATGGCACAAGTTATGAGATACAGAACTGCATTATGGGATATGGCACAAGTTATGAGATAGGGAACTGAAGTACGGGAAATGGCACAAGTTATGAGATACAGAACTGCTTCATGGGATATGGAAATAGTTATGAGATAGGGAACTGAAGTACGGCAAATGGCACAAGTTATGAGATATAGAACTGCATTATGGGATATGGAAATAGTTATGAGATAGGGAACTGAAGTATGGGAAATGGCACAAGTTATGAGATACAGAACTGCATTATGGGATATGGAAATAGTTATGAGATAGGGAACTGAAGTACGGGAAATGGCACAAGTATGAGATACAGAACTGCTTTATGGGATACGGCACAAGTTATGAGACAGAGACCTGATTAGTAGGCGTACCCCTACCATGCAGACAATTTGTACAATACACAAACTGTCTTTGTTGCAGTTAATTGTTCCCCCGCTGGCTCAGACTAACCAGAAGTGTGTCCAGACCTGGCGGAGAAACTAGGGGGGAGGGGGAAATGGGCAGGACGCCCTTTCCTCACTTGTGACAAACTATGAAGTGGGCTGTAGAACTGGTTGGTGGCCACTTCCCGAATAAACAGTGAAGAGATCTGGTTGAAAATGGGATTGTGATACTGCGTACTGGAATGGGGAACAGCGGTATAATATGTGGCATTAGTTAGGAGTTAGGGAACTGTGTGGCATTGTATTGTGAGATAGGGAACTACATGAAGGTACTGCTACCGCGTTGTTACATTGGCACTCTAAACTAAAGGATGGTTACCACATTGTGAGATAGGCCACCTCACTAAAGAATGGTTACCACATTGTGAGATATGCACCACACTATGGTATAGTTACATTGTGAGATAGGGCACCTCACTAAGGGATGGTCACCACATTGTGAGATAGGCACCACACTATGGAATGGTTACCACATTGTGAGATAGGGCACCTCACTAAGGAATGGTTACATTGTGAGATCGGCACCTCACTAAGGTATGGTTATCACATTGTGAGATAGGCATCACACTATGGTATGGTTACCACATTGTGAGATAGGGCACCTCACTAAGGAATGGTTACCACATTGTGCGATAGGGCACCTCACTAAGGTATGGTTACCACATTGTGAGATAGGGCACCTCACTAAGGAATAGTTCCCACATTGTGAGATAGGGCACCTCACTAAGGTATGGTTACCACATTGTGAGATAGGGCACCTTACTAAGGAATAGTTCCCACATTGTGAGATAGGGCACCTCACTAAGGAATGGTTACCACATTGTGAGATAGGGCACCTCACTAAGGAATAGTTCTCACATTGTGAGATAGGGCACCTCAATAAGGAATAGTTCCCACATTGTGAGATAGGGCACCTCACTAAGGAATGGTTACCACATTGTGCGATAGGGCACCTCACTAAGGTATGGTTACCACATTGTGAGATAGGGCACCTCACTAAGGAATAGTTCCCACATTGTGAGATAGGGCACCTCACTAAGGTATGGTTACCACATAGTGAAATAGGTCACCAAACTAAGGAATGGGTACCACATTGTGCGATAGGGCACCTCACTAAGGTATGGTTACCACATTGTGAGATAGGGCACCTCACTAAGGAATGGTTACCACATTGTGAGATAGGGCACCTCACTAAGGTATGGTTCACACATTGTGAGATAGTGCACCTCACTAAGGAATAGTTCCCACATTGTGAGATAGGGCACCTCACTAAGGAATGGTTACCACATTGTGAGATAGGGCACCTCACTAAGGTATGGTTACCACATTGTGAGATAGGGCACCTCACTAAGGAATAGTTCCACATTGTGAGATAGGGCACCTCACTAAGGAATGGGTTCCACATTGTGCGATAGGGCACCTCACTAAGGTATGGTTACCACATTGTGAGATAGGGCACCTCACTAAGGAATAGTTTCCACATTGTGAGATAGGGCACCTCACTAAGGAATGGTTACCACATTGTGCGATAGGGCACCTCACTAAGGTATGGTTACCACATTGTGAGATAGGGCACCTCACTAAGGAATAGATCCCACATTGTGCGATAGGGCACCTCACTAAGGTATGGTTACCACATTGTGAGATAGGGCACCTCACTAAGGAATAGTTCCCACATTGTGAGATAGGGCACCTCACTAAGGTATGGTGACCACATTGTGAGATAGGGCACCTCACGAAGGTATGGTTACCACATTGTGAGATAGGTTACTTCACTAAAGCACAACCACTGTGTTGTGAGAACACAAAACACTCGTGAACTGCTGCCAACGAGTTCTTTGTGCCTGTCGCCTGCTGCACTCGTGTAAAACATGCGGGAAGTGGCATCCCCAGTGTCATTACTGGTTCAGCTTTTTGCCTTAGATTGCTGCCGCGTCTTTAAAAGCTCCTGTTCGCTGTGAGACACAAACTGCTGCAGCTGCGCACTCTATCATGGCCATGCACATGCACACTTCATGCAGTTGCAACATCTCACTGTTTGTAGGCACAGGTCCTGATATTCATTTAAACCAGAACCATGTACTTGTTTATTATATATTATATATTATATATTATGAATCAAGCAAATGTAAATACATGAAGATTCATTAATCTATGTACTTTCATCATTCTTTGTTCATAGAGAGAAAAAAACAACAACAGATGGCTGCACCACGATACTTCACCTCACAAACTGCTCCTGACCAACCTTCAGTATGTGTGTATATGTATGTACATTTATACATTTTTATATAAAACAGCTAAAGGCTGCATTCCATATACGCGTAATGCGAATGCGAATGCGACAGAAAATCGAAACGCCTTGAAACCTATGAGCTACATTCCATATACGCGTAATGCGAATGCGAATAAAATCCATTATCCCGATCGCTCCATGTAGCGATCGGTGCGTAATGCGTAAAGGTGATGCGAATAGAAACGCATTAGTCGCATTTGTCCATTGATATAAGGCTGGAGGAGGCGACTGATAATTACGGACAGCCGGTCTTAATGAGAAATATGAAAAATGGGACGGTGCAAACATGTAGGTTTATGCGGCGGACCTGTTAGGAAGCAGTCTTCATGAGAAATATGAAGAATGGGACGGTGCAAACATGTAAGTTTATGCGGCGGACCTGTTAGGAAGCAGTCTTCATATTTGGGATGGTCCTAACATCCCTCGAAGCAAGCTAAACTGAGCCATGTTTGGACCGTCCCATTCTGTGTGTGTGTGTCTCTGTGTCTGTGTGTGTGTCTCTGTGTTGTTTCTCTGTGTGTGTCTGTGTCTCTGTCTCTGTTGCTGTGTGTGTCTGTGTGTGTCTCTGTGTCTGTGTGTGTGTCTCTGTGTCTGTGAGTATGTCTGTGTGTGTGTCTCTGTGTGTGTCTCTGTGTGTGTCTCTGTGTGTGTGTCTCTGTGTTGTGTCTGTGTGTGTGTCTCTGTGTCTGTGTGTGTGTCTGTGTGTGTCTCTGTGTTGTGTCTCTGTGTCTGTGTGTGTGTCTCTGTGTGTGTCTGTGTGTGTATATGTGTCTGTGTGTGTCTCTTTGTCAGAGACACAGACACACACATAGAGACACACACAGAGACACAGAGTCACACACACAGAGACACGGAGACACAGACACACACATAGAGACACGGAGTCACACACACTTTTTATATACTTTTTATATACTTCACTGCATAACACATAACGCAATACGCATTACGCGTATATGGAATGCTGGCATTTGCATAACGCATAACGCGTAACGCATTACGCGTATATGGAATCCTAGCTTAAGTAATGTTCCTAATACTTCTCTATCTGCCCAGTATCATCCGAGTCCACTTTGTCTAGCCTAACTTACATCTTTTAAAATATTTTTTTAGCCCGTGCGAAAATATTGGCTGATACAATAGATTAAAAAATATTTGAGCTTTCATGACAAAATTTACAAGATGGCAAGAATTCAGTGGCTTGAGACTTTCACCTATGACCTTTGTCTTAGTCAGCCATTACAGAAGTCCTTGACCTCAGATGCAATATGGGTAACACTGCTACCTGGGTTTGGGTTGGTTGGTTAGTTGTTGGAGTTTTACATCCTTGCAACATTTAAGGTCATATCAGGATGGGCTGGGTTTGGGAAATAATGCTTAATAAGTTGAGAAAAGAGAAACGCGAGTTGAAGTAACTGACCACTTCGGTGAACTCGTTGTTGCCAATGTCGATCCGCTCCAGCAGGGTGAGGCGGCCAAGCGACTTGGGCAGTGTCTTCAGGTGGTTCTCGCGCACTTCCAAGATCCGCAGTTTTGTAAGTCTGCAATGAATATGGTGAATGCGCATGATCATGTGTGTAAGGAACAAATGAGCTGAAAACAACAAAGAAAATGGAGTACCTGAACGCGTACAAATTATGCACAAACCTAACCTTCAAAAGTGTGACAACATAGTATATAAAACACTAATCTCATGGGTAGAAGATATTACAAATGTTGACTATGTCCACAATATAGACGAAAACCAAAATAAAATATTTAAAAATTGGAAACTCCCTGATCACTACAAACAAGTTTACAGAAATTATTGATAAAGGAAAGCAATCCACATGGATTATGACTAATACTGCACAGCGGCAAAACTAAGTGCATGCATTTAGCCATTATGAGCGGAATAAACAAACGAGCAGTAACAAATATAAATGAAATGAGCAAATGTGCAAGGACTACATGGTAAATGCATATCTGTTGGTAAGGGTGTCAGGACTACGGTAAATACACATATCTGTTGGTAAGGGTGTCAGGATTATGGTAAATACGCGTGTCTGTTGGTAAGTATGTAAGGATTATGGTAAATACACATGTCTGTTGTTAAATGTGTAAAGACTATGGTAAATACAAATGTCTGTTGGTCAGGGTCTAAGGATTATGGCAAATACACATGTCTGTTGGTAAGTATGTAAGGACTATGGTAAATACACGTGTCTGTTGGCAAGTGTAAATACTCTGGTAAATGCAGATGTCTGTTGGTAAGTGTGTAAGGACTATGGTCAATACCTGTATTTGTTGGTAAGTATAAGGATTATGGTAAATACACATGACTGCCGGTAAGTGCAAGGACTATGGTAAATACATGTGTCTGTTGGTAAGTGCAAGGATTATGGTAAATACACGTGACTGTTGGTAGGCGTGTGAAGACTATGGTAAATGTGCACAGTCGACATTAACCAACACGCTTTTACCCCTCTTGCCTGCAGGCAGCAGGCCGGGCTGATGCTGGTTTGAGTGATCTTGCTGATTGAGATCCACATTAACTGGCTTTAATTACCGGGTTTAAGAAACACGCATTCAGATGGCCAATTAAATTAGAGACGGCACCCAGAGATAATAAATCCAGGCCAGCCTCAGTGAGCCGGAGAGAGAGGGCCCGCTACAAGGTCACCACCAAGGTCACCACAGGGGTCACCCCCAAGGTCCACCACCAGGGTCACACAAGGGGGCCACCACCAAGGGCCACAATGGCCACCACCAGGGGTCACACAAGAGAGCCACCACCAAGGGCCACCACCAGGGGTCACCACCAAGGGGTCACCACTAGGGGTCACCACCAGGGGCCACCCCGACACCCGGAAACAGCCAGGCTCAAAGACAGACTAACAAAAATAAGCAGTAATTAATTTAGATTTTAATCAACTAAAAATATCAGTTTATTTTATTTGAAGAAACATTGAGATAATCCATTGTCATTCATAATTGTAAACAAAACGGGACAGACAAACTTCCATTTCAAAGAGTACTTGTTTTTCTTCAAAACACTCTCATTCATTTTCCTAAAATAATGGAGCTTAACAAACAGATTGAGTCAAGTAGGTGATAACTTTAATAATAATGACGCATTGCTAACATTTTATTTACTGTAACTGCGGAACTTTAAGTCCGGGAAGCTGCAAACAATTAATGGCAACTTAATCTTTTAATACGATACAATTTTGTTCACACGATATTAAGGATTATATTAATGACAGTTTTGTATTATAAATCTAAATATGAAAATTACAATAACTGAAAATAAGGCCCCCCTTGCCCAGGTTATATTCAGGTAGGTTGCCCTTGGTGTACCCCCACCCCACCCCGCCCCACCCCACCCCACCCCATCCCACCCCACCCACCACCAGCTGACCAGAGTGGACGGCATAGCCGATTGGGTAAAGCACTCGCTCTCATGCGGCAGGTCACGGAATGGATCCAAATCAAACCCAAAGACTGACAGGAGCCGGGCATTATTACGATAGGACAAGCTCAACCTGCTATTCAACTGATAACACTTGAATAGCAGGTTGACTTCAATAACTAGGTAACACCGGCAGATGTTCACCAATACCCTATTATCAGTGTCAGGATAATGTGACTGAGTCACATTATTGAATCAGGGTATTGGTGGCCTTGCATCTCAGTGGGGCAGATCAGTGCCTGAGTGACATGACCGTAGACGTTTCGAAGACGTGAAACCCCAATAAAGCAGCTCACCTGCCGAAGCTGCCAGGCAGGTAGTCGAGGAAGGTGTCGTTCAGGTAGAGCTCAGTCAGGTTCAGCAGCTGCGTGAAGCCCTCAGGTAACCTTGGAGACAGGAGCAAAGGTCATGTGTTACCGCAGACCACGTTATATGAGACGTTAAATCACATTATTTAATATAGACGTTAATCAAACCATATTGTATTACCGACGTCAGACCACGATATATCATAGATCGTAAATCATGTTATAGAATACAGATGTTAACCAAACCATATTGTATTACCGACGTCAGACCACGCTATATCATAGATCGTAAATCATGTTATAGAATGCAGATGTTAACCAAACCATATTGTGTTACCGACGTCAGACCACGCTATATCATAGATCGTAAATCATGTTATAAAATGCAGATGTTCACGAAACCATGTTGTATTACTGACGTAAGACCATGCTACATCATAGACGTTAAATGATGTCATATAAAAATAGATGGTAAACAAACCATGTTGCAGTACTGACGTCAGACCATGCTACATCATAGATGTTACACAAACCATATTATATTACCAACATCAGACCATGCTATATCATAGATCGTAAATCATGTTATAGAATACAGATGTTAACCAAACCATATTGTATTACCGATGTCAGACCACGCTATATCATAGATCGTAAATCATGTTATAGAATGCAGATGTTCACCAAACCATGTTATATTACCGACGTCAGACCATGCTATATCATAGACGCTAAATGATGTCATATAATAGATGTTAAACAAACTATGTAACAGTACTGACGTCAGACCATGCTACATCATACACGTTACACAAACCATGTTATATTACCAACGTCAGACCAAACTATATTATATAAATAATAGATGTTAACCGAACCATATTGTATTACTGACGTCAGACCCCGCTATATCACAGATCGTAAATCATGTTAGAGAATATGGATGTTAACCAAACATGTTGTATTACCGATGTCAGACAACGCTATATCATAGACGTGAAATGACGTTATATAAAAAATGGTATGACATGACAGGTTCTGTGTACTTACTTACCTGAGACATATGTGAGCTATGTCTGAAAATGACTGAGGTACACTACTTACTTGCCCAGTGGGTTCACGCTCGCCTCCACGTTCGACAGGTACTTGCAGCATTTGATACTGTCCGGTAGGTCGACCACACCTGCAACAGGAACAAGTGAAAATGAACAGCTCTGTCACCATGGCAACCGTCAACCAAACACACTGCTTCAATCAAAGCTGAAATAACGTCACAAGCCGGCGTAAATCGCCATGTCACCCTACAGGCTCCACACCCGAGTAGCTGCTTACGATACAGGTTCAGCGCAAGATAGCTAGTAGTTGGTTGACTTCAAACTAACGTCACAAGCCGGCATCAATCACCAAGTTACTCTGCAGGCTCAGCACCCGAGTAGCAGGTTGACTTAAAACTAATGTCACAAGCCGGCATCAATCGCCAAGTCACCCTGCAGGCTCAGCACACGAGTAGCAGGTTGACTTCAAACTAACGTTACAAGCCGGCATCAATCGCCAAGTTACCGTGTAGGCTCAGCACATGAGTAGCAGGTTGACTTCAAACTAACGTCACAAGCCGGCATCAATCGCCAAGTTACCCTGCAGGCTCAGCACCCGAGTAGCAGGTTGACTTCAAACTAACGTCACAAGCCGGCATCAATCACCAAGTTACCCTGCAGGCTCAGCACACGAGTAGCAGGTTGACTTCAAACAATTGTCACAAGCCGGCATCAATCGCCAAGTTACCATGCAGGCTCAGCACACGAGTAGCTGGTTGACTTCAAACTAACGTCACAAGCCGGCATCAATCGCCAAGTTACCGTGCAGGCTCAGCACACGAGTAGCAGGTTGACTTCAAACTAACATCACAAGCCGGCATCAATTGCCAAGTTACCCTGCAGGCTCAGCACCCGAGTAGCAGGTTGACTTCAAACTAACGTCACAAGGCGGCATCAATCACCAAGTTACTCTGCAGGCTCAGCACACGAGTAGCAGGTTGACTTCAAACTAACGTCACAAGCCGGTATCAATCACCAAGTTACCGTGCAGGCTCAGCATCCGAGTAGCACCTTGACTTCAAACTAACGTCACAAGCCGGTATCAATCACCAAGTTACCCTGCAGGCTCAGCACCCGAGTAGCAGGTTGACTTCAAACTAACGTCACAAGCCGGCATCAATCACCAAGTCACCCTGCAGGCTCAGCACCCGAGTAGCAGGTTGACTTCAAACTAATGTCACAAGCCGGCATCAATCGCCAAGTCACCCTGCAGGCTCAGCACCCGAGTAGCAGGTTGACTTCAAACTAACGTTACAAGCCGGCATCAATCGCCAAGTCACCCTGCAGGCTCAGCACACGAGTAGCACTAGCAGGTTGACTTCAAACTAACGTCACAAGCCGGCATCAATTGCCAAGTTACTCTGCAGGCTCAGCACCCGAGTAGCTGGTTGACTTCAAACTAGCGTCACAAGTCGGCGTGTCTGATGGTTCATGTCTGCTGGTTGCCGAGGAGGAACTGAAGCTGTGACCTGGCGCGTTTAACCACCCGGAAGTGGGGTGCCTGTCCTTGCCAGCTATATATATCCGTCTAGGCTCAATACTTAACTCACTTTGAACACATAGACCCAACTTGAGGTTCCTGCATTACATGCGTTTCGAGTGTGGATTGCACGAAAACCACGGAAATCCTCGAAATGGGAGAACTCGTTCATCCATGAGAACCACATGACTGCGTTTAGCGGTTACTGGCACCAGACACGTGATTGATTGATTGGTGGTTGTTTTACGCCGTGTCGGCAGCAAAGGCCATATTCATGGCAAGAAGTGTTTAACGTGTATTCTGTCCATTTTCACTCAACCATCGCTTTTACACAAAAACATACAATCAAATAGGCTTCAAAAGACACCGATGAAGTTAAAAGCACACCATTATTACAATTGTGGCGAAGGAAAATAAAATTCTAGATAAAGCAACACCATCATGTAACTAATTATGTGCCACAGTTCTCATAGAGAATTACACACACTTTGTTTATGTGTTGTTGTGTTTGGTTGGGTTTTACTAGGTTTACTTGTTGATGTCATGCCCCCCCCCCTCCCCCACAACCTCCAGCCACCCGCCCCCGAGGCCACAACTTCCTAGTAAACAGAACAATGCGTAATTTGTCAACTTGTAAAACAGCCGCCCCGGTCCGCCCCGTCCCGGCCCACCCCGTCCCGGCCCGCCCCGCCCCCACGCTAGGCAGGAAGTGGGTACACCCGACAAGGTCACGTGGGACAGCCGCGCAGCCGCAGTGGCAACGTCTTGGTTCCCAGAAGCCCCGCTAGGATCGCCACCAACACAAGCCAAGTTGAAAAGACCGTGACGAAGAGAGCCGGGCGAGCTCTTCAACGCCTGATTGGTTGGTTAGTTGTTGGAGTTTTACGTCCTGGCAACATCTGAGGTCATAGGACGGATACCGACTTGTGACAGTGCGCACTCATGGCGACTTTATAGTACTTTCCCACAGGGAGACCAGGCTGCCAGCACCATGAACTGATATCCCACTCAGTCACATTATATAGGGTATTCACGTGACGTCACGAACTGGATGCGTGGCCATTGTGACGATATCAACTAGTAAACATCCCATAGAGTTTGCCTGTACGCGCAGTGTAAAACGTCTATTTCATTCAAAATTAATAGAAATCCAGAACCCTAACCATATAAATTTAATATAATCTATTCGTTGAATATGTTTTCTATATGTGTACCAAGCGATTTGTTTTTAGGTGGTGTGGTTTTAGAGATATTTCACTTTTTCTGTGTGAAGATTGCTCACGACCATTGACAATGCCTTGACTGGCTTGAGTTCGCCGGTACGCGCAGTGCAAACATTAGTTTTATTCAAAATTAATAGAAATCCAGAAGCCTAACCTTATCAATTTAATATAATCTTATTGGTAAACATGTTTTCTATATGTGTACCAACCGATTTGTTTCTAGGTGGATTAGTTTTATAGATAGTTCACTTTTTCTGTATGAAGATTGCTCATAGCCATTGAGTTTGCAGTGTGACAGTGTGTTATTATTGTGGTTACTATCGCCACAATGGCCGCACTTCCGCTTAGTGTGACGTCAGTGCATACCCTATATAGTGACACTGAGCTAACCAGTCTGTGCCGTATCCTATTAATGCTGAGCGCCAGGCTAGGAAGTGACAAGTATCAATTTTATAAGTCATTGGTTTGACTCGACTGGGAATTGAACTCCCGATCTCCCGCACGTGAAGCTGGCGTTCTACCGATTCGGCCTCCACTAACAATACGTCACTTCAGAGATACCAACATTGGTGTCCACTCAGCCACTAGTCAGGTTCCTAGCCGTGTGAGGGTTGGGGGAAGCTCACGGCAACACTGCACACTGGTCAGAAAGTGGTATTTTATTTCACATAGAATAGTTGTCAGCGCAATTTCACTACGTTCCACGCTAGGGAAATGTAGGGAAAGAACGCTATAAAGTTTGCCATCAAAGTGCACGGCTTCAAGGTGAGCTTAAAGCTGCGGAGTCCAATAAAACATCAAATTTCATAACCAAAACAATTCTCTGGAATTGATTATGCATATCTAACTTAGATACTGATGCATTTACTAAGCATTTACTGCCACATAGAAGGGAACGCGGAGTCAATAAAATAGAACCTGTTACCTCAGAAGGCAATAGTTCAGAGTTTTTGAATGCTTTCCGAAATTAATTTGACACGCTTGAACTTCAAATATCTCAAAGGTTAGCCATTTAAAATAAAAGTTACTTCAAATTAAAAGGAGTGAGATTATAACGATCAATTTAATATATTTATTTCAGAAAAAAATACAGAAACTCAAAACCATCGGACTATGCAACTTCAAAGGATATGGCCTATAGTGAAGGGTAGGGACGGGAAGTACACCTACTCGTGATTGGTTAACAAACCAGGTCACAGCTTCACACACACACACACACACACCCACACAGGTACCAGCGGACAGTAACTCAGAGGACAGTATTGATTTGATTGTGGTTTGACGTCCTGACAACGTGGGGGGTGGAGGTAGACTCGGATCTCACATACTGTGGGAATCCTCTCAGCGTGCCGGGTTACACAGTCGTGTGTGTGTGGGGGGGGGGGTCATTGTGTGTGTGTGGGGGGGGGGGTGTAGTTTGGAGCATGCGCAACAGGCCCCCAGGAGTGCGTCGTCCCACGTCCCCCCCGACCCCCCCCCCCCCCACACACACACAGTCGTTCTTTTAGTCAATAACACCACACCACCCATACACAGTAATATAACAAGCGGCAGACATGGCCGCCCCTTGTCGCCACTGCGCATGCTCGCCCCTCCTCAATAGTCCTGTGGCACATCATAGATAGACGTTTGGTAGACCTTGGAGACCTCAGGTAAACCTTAGGTAGACCCCATGTACACCTCAGGTAGACCCCAGGTAGACATCAGGAACCTCAGATACACCTAAGGTAGACCTCTGGTGGACACAAAGTAGACCTCAGGTAGACCTCAGGTAGACCACAGGTAGACACCAAGTAGACCTTAGGTAAACCTCAGGTAGACCCCAGATAGACGTCAGGCACCTCAGGTACACCTAAGGTAGACCTCTGGTAGACCCCACGTACACCTCAGGTAGACACCAGGTAGACCCCAAGTAGACCTCAGGTAAATCCCAGGTTTGTTTGTTGTTGTTGTACATCCTAGCAACATCGAAGGTCATATCAGGACGGGTACTGACTTGTGACAGTGCGCACTCATGACGACTTTATAGTGCTGCCCCACTGGGAGACTAGGCCACCAGCACCATGACCTGATATCCCACTCAGTCACATTATCCTGACACTGAGCCAACCAGTCCTTGCCCTATCCTAATAATGCCAAGCGCCTGGCTAGGAAGCGACAAGTATCAATTTAATTGGTTTGACTCGAAAAGGGTTCGAACCCACACTCCCACGATCTACCAACACGGGAGATGGACGCTCTAACTCCTTCGGCCACCCCGTCGGGTCAGAACCCAGGTAGAACCCAGGTAGAACCCAGGCAGACGCTAGGTAACCCAACCACTGACCGTTCTTGCTGATGTCGAGGTGCTCCAGGTGGATGAGGCTGGCGATGGCGGGCGGTACCGAGGTTATCTCATTGTCAGACACACACAGCTTCCGCAGCCCGTGGCAGTAGAACAGCTCCTGAAGGACGAAGGTCACACACACGGTACAGCAAGTGTATAAACAAGGGCCATCAGACGCGTGGGTACAGCAGTGGTATAAACATGGGACAATCAGACATGTGGCTACAGCTGTATAAACATGGGGCCATCAGACACGTGGATACAGCAGTGGTATAAACATGGGGCCATCAGACACATGGATACAGCAGTGGTATAAACATGGGACAATCAGACATGTGGCTACAGCTGTATAAACATGGGGCCATCAGACACATGGTACAGCAGTGGTATAAACATAGGGCCATCAGACACATGGTACAGCAGTGGTATACACATGGTACAATCAGATATGTGGCTACAGCTGTATAAACATGGGGTCATCAGACACGTGGATACAGCAGTGGTATAAACATGGGGCCATCAGACACATGGGTACAGCAGTGGTATAAACATGGGACAATCAGACATGTGGCTACAGCTGTTGTATAAACATGGGACAATCAGACATGTGGCTACAGCTGTATAAACATGGGGCCATCAGACACATGGTACAGCAGTGGTATAAACATGGGGCCATCAGACACATGGTACAGCAGTGGTATAAACATGGGACAATCAGACATGTGGCTACAGCTATATAAACATGGGGCCATCAGACACATGGTACAGCAGTGGTATAAACATGGGGCCATCAGACACATGGGTACAGCAGTGGTATAAACATGGGACAATCAGACATGTGGGTACAGCTGTGGTATAAACATGGGACAATCAGACATGTGGGTACAGCTGTATAAACATGGGGCTATCAGACACGTGGGTACATCAAGTTGATAAATGTGGGGCCATCAGACACATAGTAATGGTATAAACATGGGACTATCAGGCATGTGGGTACAGCAAGTTTATAAACATGGGACCATCAGACACAAGGCTACAGACTTGGGATTGGTCACTAGTTCCTGACACCCAACACACGGTGTAGGCAGGCAGGCTGTGAGATTTATTATATGTACACAAGTACCACGTGACACACCCCGGATCTGCAGTGACAGGGCTGGTAGCACTGTACATACACCACGATACCTGACAAAAAGCCGCTAACCTTGTAATGTAAAGCTAAACACATGCCTAGGCACCATTGTTCCCACCAATCACCACACCCACAATCACCCACAGAAACAACCAGCACACACACACTCCCATTTTTAATTATCACCGTGTAGTTGTTTAGGTGGTCCTGTTTTAGTTGTCGTTTTCAGTTGTAACTTACAGCAGCCCTCTTTTGTTTTAGTTGTCACTGTTTCAGTTGTCACTTAGTGCATCCCTATTTAAGTTGTCAATCCTTAAGTTGTGCATTACTGCGCCCTTGTTTCAGTTGACTCTTATTGTGGACTTGCTTCAGTTGTCGCTTACTGAGCTGATCGACTTTTAACTGTTTTAGCTGCCATCTACTGGAGTCCTGTTTTAATGACAGTTGTGGCTGTGTTCCAGTTGTCGTCGGCTGGAGTAGTTTTACTGGCAGCTCGGTGTGGTTGTGCTTCATTTGTCATCTACTGGAGTACTGTTTTACTGGCAGCTCACTGTGGTTGTGTTTCATTTGTCATCTACTGGAGCCCTGTTTTAAGGGCAGCACGTTGTGGCTGTGTTTCAGTTGTCGTCGGCTGGAGTAGTTTTACTGGCAGCTCGCTGTGGCTGTGTTTCAGTTGTCATCTGCTGGACCCCTGTTTTCCTGGCAGCTTGCTGTGGCTGTGTTTCAGTTGTCATCTGCTGGAGTACTGTTTTACTGGCAGCTCACTGTGGTTGTGTTTCATTTGTCATCTACTGGAGCCCTGTTTTAAGGGCAGCATGCTGTGGCTGTGTTTCAGTTGTCGTCGGCTGGAGTAGTTTTACTGGCAGCTCGCTGTGGCTGTGTTTCAGTTGTCATCTGCTGGAGCCCTGTTTTCCTGGCAGCTTGCTGTGGCTGTGTTTCAGTTGTCATCTGCTGGAGTACTGTTTTAATGGCAGCTTGCTGTGGCTGTGTTTCAGTTGTCATCTGCTGGAGCCCAGTTTTCCTGGCAGCTTGCTGTGGCTGTGTTTCAGTTGTCGTCTGCTGGAGTACTGTTTTAATGGCAGCTCACTGTGGCTGTGTTTCAGTTGTCGTCTGCTGGAGTACTGTTTTAATGGCAGCTCACTGTGGCTGTGTTTCAGTTGTCGTCTGCTGGATTACTGTTTTAATAGCAGCTCGCTGTGGCTGTGTTTCAGTTGTCGTCTGCTGGAGCCCTGTTCTCCATCACATCAGCCAGGCTGGGTGGGAGGGGGCACCCAAGGGCATCAGTTTACACTGACACAATCTGCGCCTTTGCTGCAAGTGCCAAATGTCTGCTCGCCAGTCAGAACCATTAGGAAGCTCGCCATGACAACAGACGACGATGTGACAGCAGACGATGATGTGACAGCAGATGACACTGTGAAAGAAGACGACACTGCAGCTGCAGACGACACTGCTGCAGACGACATTGCAGCTGTAGACGACACTGCGGCTGTAGACGGCACTGTGGCTGCAGACAACACTGCGGCTGCAGACAACACTGCGGCTGCAGATGACATTGCAGCACAGACAACACTGCGGCTGCAGACAACACTGTGACAGCAGACGACACTGTGGCAGAATACGAGACTATGACAGCAGACGACACTGTGACAGCAGGCGATGTAATACCCAGCTGTGAGGCAACACACACTGCCCTTCAGGTTCAACTCCCTCAGAGCAGAATTACCTACCCCCCCCACAATCCCATTCCCCCCCCCCCCCCCCTCAAGCATCCTCCACCACCAGTTTGAAAGGTACATCCCCCTGGCGGCAACACCAGTCTGGGGTTAATTAAAATAGTGAACACGTGGCAGTCACGTGACCACCAGGCAGGATGGCCATCTGACGCGCCTTCAACAATGCGGGGCTCTGACCAGACAGATGGCAGGCGGACCGCGCTCTGGTGCCACTGGTTCTCCGATGTGCGTTAGATTGGTTTGTTGTTTGTTGGTGGGTTGGCGGGCGGACCACGCTCTGGTGCCACTGGTTCTCCGACGTGCGTTGGATTGGTTGGTTTTGTTGGTGGGTTGGTGGGCGGACCGTGCTCTGGTGCGGCTGGTTCTCCTACGTGCGTTAGATTGGTTTGTTGTTTGTTGGTGGGTTGGCGGGCGGACCGTGCTCTGGTGCGGCTGGTTCTCCGACGTGCGTTGGATTGGTTTGCTGTTTGTTGGTGGGTTGGCGGGCGGACCGTGCTCTGGTGCCGCTGGTTCTCTGACGTGCGTTGGATTGGTTGGCTTTGTTGGTGGGTTGGTGGGCGGACCGTGCTCTGGTGCGGCTGGTTCTCCTACGTGCGTTAGATTGGTTTGTTGTTTGTTGGTGGGTTGGCGGGCAGACCGTGCTCTGGTACCGCTGGTTCTCCTACGTGCGTTAGATTGGTTTGTTGTTTGTTGGTGGGTTGGCGGGCGGACCGTGCTCTGGTGCCGCTGGTTCTCTGACGTGCGTTGGATTGGTTGGTTGTTTGTTGGTGGGTTGGCGGGCGGACCGTGCTCTGGTGCCGCTGGTTCTCCGACGTGTGTTAGATTGGTTTGTTGTTTGTTGGTGGGTTGGCGGGCGGACCGTGCTCTGGTGCCGCTGGTTCTCCGACGTGCGTTGGATTGGTTGGTTGTTTGTTGGTGCGTTGGTTGGTACTAATTAAAGGCACATATCGGATTCACAGGACGGCTGTTGTACACAGGTATTACAATTTCGCTAGATGGTGCGCATGTTTGAGTTTGACTTGTGGTTAAACAGCTGCTGTCTCTATTCAGGCACCGACAGTCGGGTGTCATGTCGGCCTGGCTAAACAGGCGCTGTTTTGTCAGGCACCGACAGTCGGGTGTCATGTCGACCTGGCTAAACAGGCGCTGTTTCATCAGGAAGTGACAGTCGGGTGTCATGTCGGCCTGGCTAAACAGGCGCTGTTTTGTCAGGAAGTGACAGTCGGGGGTGTCATGTCGACCTGGCTAAACAGGCGCTGTTTCATCAGGAAGTGACAGTCGGGTGTCATGTCGGCCTGGCTAAACAGGCGCTGTTTTGTCAGGAAGTGACAGTCGGGGGTGTCATGTCGACCTGGCTAAACAGGCGCTGTTTTGTCAGGAAGTGACAGTCGGGGGTGTCATGTCGGCATGGTTAAACAGGCGCTGTTTCGTCAGGCACTGACAGTCGGGAGTGGCTTGTTGGCATGGTTAAACAGGCGCTGTTTCGTCAGGCACTGACAGTCGGGTGTCATGTCGGCCTAGTTAAACAGTCAACGTCTCTACAACCTACTGCTTCACATGCTGTAACATCCCATGCAGACCCCAGTTTCTTCCCCGCCTGTTAAAGGCATTTTAATTTTATCTGAGTTGAGAGGAAGTGAGGCTGGAAATTATCTGCAAGTCGGTCGCCAGAAAACAGCATTTGAAGAATTTAATTTTGTTGATTGGTGATATCGACTTGCGCTCCCTGTGGCTGCCTGTAAAACACCGGTCACCGTGGCCCAATCGGTAGAGCGCTGGCCTCGCATGTGTGAGATTGAGAGTTCGGTTCCCGGTCGAGTCAAATCAATGACTTATAAAATTGATACTTTCCGCTTCATAGTCTTGCGCCCGGCATTAATAGGATAGGGCAAGGACTGGCTGGCTCAGTGTAATGTAACACTTTGATACCGGCTCATGGTGCTGCCAGCACTATAAAGTCACCATGAGTGCGCACTGTCACAAGTCGGTACCCATGCTGATATGACCTTAGATGTTGCAAGTAAAACTCTAACAACCAACCAAGCCGATAAAACACCCAAGTGAACGTGAACGTGAACGTGGGTGTAGACTGTGAGCAAGTAAAACTCTAACAACCAACCAAGCCGATAAAACACCCACGTGAACGTGAACGTGAACGTGGGTGTACACTGTGAGCAAGTAAAACTCTAACAACCAACCAAGCCGATAAAACACCCACGTGAACGTGAACGTGAACGTGAACGTGGGTGTAGACTGTGAGCAAGTAAAACTCTAACAACCAACCAAGCCGATAAAACACCCACGTGAACGTGAACGTGAACGTGAGTGTAGACTGTGAGCAAGTAAAACTCTAACAACCAACCAAGCCGATAAAACACCCACGTGAACGTGAACGTGAACGTGGGTGTAGACTGTGAGCAAGTAAAACTCTAACAACCAACCAAGCCGATAAAACACCCACGTGAACGTGAACGTGAACGTGGGTGTAGACTGTGAGCAAGTAAAACTCTAACATCCAACCAAGCCGATAAAACACCCACGTGAACGTGGGTGCAGACTGTGAGGAAGCCCTGCTTGGTAGCCCGACTGCGATCTGGTACCAGCTGAGCCATAGCCAATCAGCGATAGCCAATCAGCGGCAGTCACGTGATACGTGGGTGGAGGGGTGGGTCGGTTTTGTATTGGGGGAGTCGCGTTCCGGACAGTTTTGACGGTCACAGGTCCTTCAGGCATCAGTGAACATCCTACAGTGTATGCCTAGCATAACCCTGAAGATCATAGCTCCGTCATGGCCCATTGAACATCATACAATACATATTTAGCATCACGGTAAAGGCCCCAGGTTGGTCACAGTTCAGTAAACATAACACAGTGTCTGCCTAACATAACGCTGAAGGTCACAGGGTTGTCATGGATCAGTGAAGAACTGACCGTGTATACTTATGCTAGGTACACACCTACCGTTTACGATGCGATTCGCGCATACGACCTCGTTAGTCGGTAGGTGGGTGCGGGACCATAGCACACCAGACGTCCGCGATTTGCGATTACAACTCAGTTTTAGGCCTTAAAACTGAAATCGCAAGCAATTCGAAAAACGAATCGGGACGATTGCAAATCGGGAGGTGCGTGCGGTCGGTCGTATCTTAAACGGTATATGCGTGCTAGCCGCCGACCGTTCGCGTCTGAGTTTTAACGATCAACGAATCGCCGGGCCGGAAAAAGGACACGTGACAGTGTCTTAACCAAAATATTCTAATCGGCGGCTATATATTAATATTTTCTAATCGACGAATGTAAACTAAACAAATACGTAGCAGGCGCAAGGAAATTCCGCCGGTTCGGCGGCTACATATTAGACCCAAATCTATTCAACGGCGGCGATATTAATGTTTTCTAATCGACGAATGTAAACTAAACAAGTACGTAGCAGGCGCAAGGAAATTCCGCCGCCGGCGATATTAATGTTTTCTAATCGACGAATGTAAACAAAACAAATAGCATTGCTACAGGAAACTGCTAGATGGCGCTGATGGTGACGTAGTTCGCGCAAAACCCACCAGGTGCGTGCAGCGCAGTCGCGAATCGGCGCAAGGAAAATGCTAGATGGCGCTGATGGCGAGGTAGTTCGCGCAAAAACCCACCAGGAGCGTGGATCGCAGCCGCGAATCGGACGTTATATGTGCGCGTCCAGTCGGTATATGTGCGCATCCCTTATCTTCGGTTTTAATCGCGATCGGGTTGCGCCGGGCACAAAGTTTTAGTGCGCAAGTCGTAAACGGTAGGTGTGTACCTAGCATTAGTATAACACGGAGAGTCACAGCTCCGTAACGCTTCAGTGCACACTGAGTGGCTCGTGGCTGGTCACGTGTGGAGGTCACGCACAAAGGTCACAGCAGGGTCATCGGGGCGCCGTTCAGGAAATGCTGGAAACTGTTTGAGGGGGGGGGGGGCATTAACAACTAGCCACCCCCAACGCTTTTACTAACAAATAACCACTGTTTAATTTCTTTGTTTATCGGGGCTTTACATCCTAACATCATCTAAGGTCATATCAGAATGGATACCGACTTGTGACAGTGCGCACTAATGGTGACTTTATTTGCATTATCCTGAAGCTGAGCCAACCAATCCCTGCCCTATCCTAATAATACCAGGGTTACCAGCCACACAACAAGGTGGCGATAAATATCAAATTTATAAGTCTTTGGTTTGATTCGGCTGGGGATTGTTCCCACAACCTCTGCCATGGGAAGAGGACGCTTTACCCACTAGACGATCCCACCCTGCCCCACCCATTTTGGCACGCGCTTCTGTAACAAAGTCAGGCATGCGCTTTGTCAGGTAGTGATTTATTGGGGTATACCTACCTAAATACCCTACCCTTCTGGTTACAGAAAAAGTAACAACAAAACAAAGCTGAGTAGAAAAATTATGCCACATAACTCAATGGATAATAACACAACACAATAGATAACTGACCTAACCAGGAGGTGATATAAGACAACCCAATACATGATAACACGATTCTACAGATGACAACTGATCTAAGCAGAAGTTGATATTACTCAGCCCATTAGATGATAACAGACGACTCAATAGATGACATCACAGAACTCAATAGATGACAACACAGCTCAGTAGATTATAACACAATTCAATATATGATAACACCACTAAATAGATTATATAACACGCCTCAATATATAATAGAAGAGAACTCAATAGATGAAAACACACAGCTTAATAGATGAAAACAGATCAATAAATGATAACACATACCTCTTTAGATAATATCATAATTCAATAGATGATAACTGACCTAACTTAATAGATGATAACACAGCTCAATAGATGAGATAACACAATGCAATAGATGAAAACACAACTTAATAGATGATAACACAGCTCAATACATGAGATAACACAATGCAATAGATGAAAACACAACTTAATAGATGATAACACAGCTCAATACATGAGATAACACAATGCAATAGATGAAAACACAACTTAATAGATGATAACACGCTCAATAATGAGATAACACAATGCAATAGAAAAACACAACTTAATAGATGATAACACAGCTCAATACATGAGATAACACAATGCAATAGATGAAAACACAACTTAATAGATGATAACACAGCTCAATAGATGAGATAACACAATGCAATAGATGAAAACACAACTTAATAGATGATAACACAGCTCAATAGATGAGATAACACAATGCAATAGATGAAAACACAACTTAATAGATGATAACACAGCTCAATACATGAGATAACACAATGCAATAGATGAAAACACAACTTAATAGATGATAACACAGCTCAATACATGAGATAACACAATGCAATAGATGAAAACACAACTTAATAGATGATAACACAGCTCAATACATGAGATAACACAATGCAATAGATGAAAACACAACTTAATAGATGATAACACAGCTCAATACATGAGATAACACAATGCAATAGATGAAAACACAACTTAATAGATGATAACACAGCTCAATACATGAGATAACACAATGCAATAGATGAAAACACAACTTAATAGATGATAACACAGCTCAATACATGAGATAACACAATGCAATAGATGAAAACACAACTTAATAGATGAAACACAGCTATATAAGATACACAATGCAATAGATGAAAACACAACTTAATAGATGATAACACAGCTCAATACATGAGATAACACAATGCAATAGATGAAAACACAACTTAATAGATGATAACACAGCTCAATACATGAGATAACACAATGCAATAGATGAAAACACAACTTAATAGATGATAACACAGCTCAATACATGAGATAACACAATGCAATAGATGAAAACACAAGGCTAAATAGAGGACACCACAACTCACAGCTTAAAGCTGCATAGTCTGATGAAAACATCAAATTTGCAAAACCAAAACAATTATCTAGATTAGATTCTACATAGTTAGATCCTGGTTCACATATTAAACATTTGGCGCCACATAGACAGAAATACTGAGGCAATTTAATACAACCCGTTGCTGCAGAGGCCTCTGGTGTCAGGGGTTTTGGCATATTTACCAAAATTATTTGTGCATGCTTGCACTTCAAATATCTAAAAAGTTAGCCATTTAATATCAAATTTACTTGAAACTAAAGTAAGGTAAATTATAACATTAACAACAATCAACCTAATATATTTATCTAAAAAAACAAACTCAAAACCATGGGACTATGCAACTTTAAATAGATAATTAAACAAACAGAAAATTGCAAACAGAAGCTGATATGGTCCTGGTAACGCACGGCTACAGCCACACAAAAACCAGCAACACAAAAACCAGCCACACAAAAACCAGCTACACACAAACCAGCCACACAACAACCAGCCACACCAAGGTTACCAGCCACACAACAACCAGCCACACACAAACCAGCTACACAAAAAGCCACACACAAACCAGGGTTACCAGCCACACAAAAACCAGCTACACAAAAACCAGCCACACAACCAGCCAGCCAAACCAGCCACACACAAACCAGCCACACAAACCAGGGTTACTAGCCACACAGAAACCAGGGTTACTAGCCACACAAAAACCAACCACACACAAACCAGCCACACACAAACCAGTCAGGTTGTATAACACAGGGGGACCAGTCAGGTTGTCCAACTTGCGTTCTCTATGGCCATCGGGCTTAATGCTATGAGCACAAAACGCCTCATTTATATCCATTTTTGTTTGTGATGATCTATTAGTTCTACCTCTATGCTTCCGGCCCAAATATAGCACTAATAGTAATACATACACAATGGCCTTCTGAGGCCGAGTGAGACTACAGCTACAGCGGGTAGAGGGAGTCCAGCATGTAGGAGGGGTGGGTGAAATGGGTGACGCGGTGCGTGGAGTGGGTGACCGGATGGGTAGTGTGGGTGACCGGATGGGTAGTGTGGGTGACGGGGTGCGTGGAGTGGGTGACGGGGTGTGTGGAGTGTGTGGAGTGGGTGACGGGGTGTGGAGTGGGTGACCGGATGGGTAGTGTGGGTGATGGGGTGTGTGGAGTGGGTGACGGGGTGTGTGGAGTGTGTGGAGTGGCTGATGGATTGGGTGGAGTGGGTGATTGGGCAGGTGGAGTGGGTGATGGGGTGCATGGAGTGGCTGACGGAACAGGTGGAGTGGGTGATGGGGCAGGTGGAGTGGGTGATGGGGTGCGTGGAGTGGCCGACGGGACAGGTGGAGTGGATGGCAGGGTGAGTGGAGTGGGTGACAGGGCAGCTGGAGTGGGTGACAGGGTTGGGTGAGTGGGTGACGGGGTGGATGGAGTGTGTGACGGGGTGGTGGAGTGGGTGACGGGGTGGTGGAGTGGGTGACGGGTGTGTGCAGTGGGTGACGGACACACCGGGCCGGGTTCGGGCGGTGCGTGGGACGGTGATATTCAAGCACTGCCTGTTTGTGGCGTTCCTCTCGCCGGGCCCCGCCTCCTTAATGCCAATGGGACACAACCGGAAGTACACGGAGCAGGCGTTCCCGATATAACACCCGCCTAGATACACGATAACACGGTTTGGCCTTATATGGGCATGTCCTACTTTCGCGAGAACGAGGCCACTTCCGGTTATAGGTAAACAAACACTGATAGCCTTGAGTTTGCCAGAACGCACAGTGCAAAACGTCAGTTTTATTCAAAATTAATAGAAATCCAGAACCCTAACCTGATAAATTTAATATAATCTATTCGTTGAGTATGTTTTCTATATGTGTACAAAGCGATTTGTTTCTAGATGGTGTGGTTTTAGAGATATTTCACTTTTTCTGTATGAAGATTACTCATTGCCATTGACAACGCATTGAGTATTCCGGTACGCGCAGTGCAAAACGTCAGTTTTATTCTAAACTAATAGAAATTCAGAACCCTAACCATATCAATTTAATATAATCTTTTTTGTAAACATGTTTTCTATGTGTATTCCAATCAGTTTGTTTCTAGGTGTTGTACTTTTAGAGATATTTAACTTTTTCATGCCCAACGGCTCGCCGTTGGGGTTTAAATGCGCAACACAGAGGTCGCCGCGCCGGGCGATAGCCCAGGACTAATGACCTTGTCGGCCTCGTTAAGATAAGCCGGGGGGGGAGGAAACCCGACCCACATTGCCGGGGTCGGCGAAAGGAAAACGCGCCGCGAGGATAAGCGGCGAAAGGAAAACGCGCCCCCCGGCCCACCCGCGGGAGGCGGGGGGGGGGGGGGGGGGGGGGGAAGGGGGCGAGCCGGGGCACCTCCCGGCTCCCCTAGCTGCCCTCACTCTTCTGGCCGCGCGCGCCTTGCCACCACGCATCCCGAGCTGCTCAGCAACCGCTCGGATGTGCATGCCTCGTCCCTCCCCCAGCCTGGCTGCTGCCCTGATGGCAGAGGACGAATTCCAGTTTCTAGACTGGGCCACCCTAGCGGGGCTCAGCAGAAAAACTACCGGCGTAATGGCACAGGAGGACGTGACCACCATCGCCGCACTTCGCGCGGTGGACAAGTCGGACTTCGCGGCCCTAGACATATCGCGCGGCCAGCGCGCCCTCCTCCGAGTAGCGCTCAGCGCGATCGGCAACGAGGATTTCAGGCCTAGCGCCCCCTCAAGCCCGGGGGAGGACAGCCAGCCCACCCCCGGCCAAACCGACCGAGCGGCAGCCGACATCAGCCAAGAGAAGGCCAGGCAGGAGCGCCACGCTATATTGGAGGCGGGGGTGGCGTTCGACCAACTGTGGTCATCAACAGCAGCCAGCAAGGTACTGGGGCGGGCAAGGGGCGAGACAGTCGAGACGCCCGAGCGAACCCTCCCCTCGGGCGCAGTCGGCTACATACCGCCTCCCCCACCCCCCACGGACCAGCCGAGCCGACACGGCGCCGGCCCGGACCCTCGCCATAGCCTCACCATACGAGCTAAGTCCAACAAAGCGCTCCGTATCATAGACTATCTGCCGCGCACGGTGCGCGACAGGATCGCAAAAAAGAGAAAAGAATATCTGCAGGTGCTGGACCCCCCCACGGGGCAAGTGCACTTCAAGACCGAGGAGGACAGTTGCGCCTGTGTTTACCTCACACAGGGCGAGTGGGGCGCCGCAAACCAGTGTTTATTCGCGCACCTCCTGCAGCTTGGCCAGGTACAAAGGGAGGACGTGGAATACTACCTCGCATACACCTACTGCGCAGCATCGACACTACGGACCCCGCCCATGCGGCCGCCTGGGCAGCAGCTTTAGCCATGTTCTATGGCCTCTTAAGGAGATCAAACCTCATCCCCACCACCGTGGGGTCCTTTGACGCGTCACGGCACCTGCGCCGATCCGACGCGCGCTTTTCGCGCACCGGGGTTGGGTTAACCATCCGTTGGTCCAAAACCAACCAGTATCGCGGCCCCGCGCGTATCATCACCCTGCCGCGCATGCCCGCACACCCCCTCTGCCCCACGCAAGCCCTGTTCAATGCATGCGCCCTCACGCCTTTGGCCCCCCCCGCGGGGCCGCTGCTCTGGCGGGGGAGGACCCCCCTGACCGCCGCCAGTTTCTGGGCGATCATCCGCGGCGCGCTCCAGCGAGCGGGACATGTCACCGCGGACTACGGATCCCACAGCTTCCGGCGCGGCGGATCCTGCGCCCTCTTCAACGCGGGCGCGCCGGAAGCGACCATCCGCGAGCTCGGCGGCTGGGTCTCCAACGCCTACACAGCCTACGTCATCGCGGATACCGCGGGAATCGCGCGCACCACCAGCGCCCTGGGCGCGGCTTTGCCTCGCTCCTAAAAGGAAACGCCGGGCGCACCACGCCACTACCACTACTGCCTGCTGGGACTTGGGACACTGGGCGCGCGAGGGGGGGAGGGCACGCCGCCCGCCACACAGCGGGCCGGCTGCGGCCGCTCCCCGCAGGTACCGGGTTCAACACCCAGCATATTGACTTAGTCATTGGCAAATGAACTTACACATCATTACATATTATTATTACTTATCTTAGCGCCCATTGGGGCAGCGCGCGCGCGCATGTGCGCATCAGGTTGATTTACTTCATTAACATTGTGCATTTGTTGTTTGTAATATAATTAACCTTAGTGACTTTAATAAAAAGTCATTTACTCCCCCCGTGTGTTCGCGTCATTTAAATGCCCAACGGCTCGCCGTTGGGGTTTAAATGCGCAACACGGAGGTCGCCGCGCCGGGCGATAGCCCAGGACTAATGACCTTGTCGGCCTCGTTAAGATAAGCTGGGGGGGAGGAAACCCGACCCCCATTGCCGGGGTCGGCGCAGGGAAAACGCGCCGCGGGGGAAACGGCGAAAGGAAAACGCGCCCCCCCCCACCCCACCCGCGGGAGGCGGGGGGGAGGGGGGGAGGGGAGCGAGCCGGGGCACCTCCCGGCTCCCCTAACTGCCCTCACTCTTCTGGCCGCGCGCGCCTTGCCACCACGCATCCCGAGCTGCTCAGCAACCGCTCGGATGTGCATGCCTCGTCCCTCCCCCAGCCTGGCTGCTGCCCTGATGGCAGAGGACGAGCCTTGACCTCTCCCACCCACCCTTTGAACAAGAGGGGGGGGGGACACTGGGCGCGCGAGGGGGGGGGAGGGCACGCCGCCCGCCACACAGCGGGCCGGCTGCGGCCGCTCCCCGCAGGTACCGGGTTCAACACCCAGCATATTGACTTAGTCATTGGCAAATGAACTTACACATCTTTACATATTATTATTACTTATCTTAGCGCCCCTTACGCCCATTGGGGCAGCGCGCGCGCGCATGTGCGCATCAGGTTGATTTACTCATTAACATTGTGCATTTGTTTTTGTAATATAATTAACCTTAGTGACTTTAATAAAAAGTCATTTACTCCCCCCGTGTGTTCGCGTCATTTAATCTCTGAAGATTGCTCACTGCCATTGACAATGCATTGAGTATGCCGGTACCAGCAGTGCAAAACGTCAGTTTTATTCAAAATGAATAGAAATCCAGAACCCTAACCATATCAATTTAATATAATCTTTTTGGTAAACATGTTTTCTATGTGTATTCCAATCAGTTTGTTTCTAGTTGTTGTACTTTTAGAGATATTTAACTTTTTCTCTCTGAAGATTGCTCACTGCCACACTGATGATACTGCCATGTGCGTTTGTGTACCTGCAAACAGGAATTAGGTCAAGATGGCCGCCAAACCGTGTTTAGGTGTATTCAGTGACAGCGGCGCAATGGGAAATGGGGCGGGGGGTGGGGCGGGGGGGGAGGTTAAATTTACATAAAAGTCTGACAGGAAAGGCAGCCACACACTTAGCAAAGGTGCAGGGGTAGTGAAGGACGCGGTGTGGGGTGTGGGGTGTGGGGGTGTGGGGGTGTGGGTATGACTGTCAGTGTGTGTATGTGGGTGGGTGTCTGTGTGACTATGTGTGTGTGACTGTCAGTGTGTGTGTGTGTGACTGTGTGTGTGACTGTCAGTGTGTGTGTGTGACTGTCAGTGTGTGTGTGGGTGGATGTGATTGTCAGTGTGTGTGTCTGACTGTGTGTGTGTGTGTGTGTGTGTGTGTGTGTGTGTGTGTGTGTGAGTCTGTGTGTGAGTGTGTGTGTGGGGGGGAGGCGGTTGTGGTCGGGGTTGTGGTGGTGGTGGTCACTGGTGGTGGTGGTGGAGGTGTGATGGTGGTGGTAAGTGGGAGGTGTCGAAGTGGGAGGTACTCGAACGGATGGGGCTGCCCTCTATGGAAGATCTTCTGATCAAAAAGAATCTCCGGTGGACTGGACACCTCATGAGGATGTCATCAGACAGGCTACCAAAGCAGATCCTCTATTCTCAACTGTCTTCTGGCTACAGAAAGAGAGGGCGCCCCCGTCTCCGGTTCAAAGATACCATCAAGAGAAACCTGAAGCTGAGAGACATTAAGACCGACTCATGGACGCAACTCTCACAGCAGAGAGCTAAATGGAGAGCGGCAGTCAAGTAATGAAAGCAGTCTTTGTCGCATCGCGACCGACAGCATGATGATGATGATGATGACGCTACCCACATCCTGGTGGTGCCCCCTGATGACTTTTTCTGCCACTAGTACAAGAAGTGAGACTGGAGCGCCACCACCGGGTGAAAAGGAGGCTGCCGGCGTTGCAGGCTACCGGCGTTGCAGGCTACCGGCGTTGCAGGCTGCCGGTGTAGCACGCTGCCGGCGTAGCAGCGGAGTGGTGTGTGTCCTTAATCCGCACTCAGATCAAACAGTCCCACCGTTCTGAGTCTGCCGGCGGAGCGGGGG